>JAJJWW010018675.1:0-229837 GCA_023531295.1 Papaver armeniacum
GTCGTAGCGTCAAAAATAAATTACACTTTCTTACTACTCAAAATATAAATATAGCAAGGGCAAGAAAGGATCGATCCCACAGAGAGAGGTCTAGGTTGTCAAATTGTTATGGTTTCCTATATAAAACACCCGAAAGAATTTCGATTGTGTAAATAAAAATAAACAAAAAGCAAATAAACAAAAGTAAACAAATAAGATAGAAGAGATATTGGTTAAGGATTTCGTTTTCATTCACTAACATGCTTTTCACAATAACTAGAATTGATATTTAATCTCAACTTTTATCAAAGACCCTAGAATACCTTGATCGCAAGAATATCCCGCAAATCTCCTCATGTCATCAACAAACACATTAAAAGATGCGAATATGAATTCTACCTAAAGGAACAACCTAACGTGTAAAAGCACTAATCAAGTTTAATTCCCTAGATGCGTTAAGTTCTATGAAATCAGGCCAATCAAAGCAATTGAACGTGGAAAGCGCACTAATTCAATTTAACAAAGGTTACGATTCACATATGATCATAAGAATATATCACTACAAACTATAATCATATTATGCTACTTGTATCCAAGGAATATCACTTTTTTGCGTATAATAAACCCTAAACTAGCAATAGATGTGATTAGAAGTTCTACCAATTTGCAACTTGACAAAACAATCAATCAATCATAAAACAATATTTTGAGAGAATTACAAACGATAGATATGAGACAAAACTAATATATTGAATCAAAGAATCATATTATGTGAAATCCAACTATTCCATAACCAATAATAAACTTAGGTACTCATATTCAAGGAGTTCATCACAAGAAGAAAGAGAAGTTTCATGTTCTAAACCCTAGAAAACAAGTAGAGAAAAAAAAAGAATTAGAAAAGATATAAGATATTAAAAGATATCTCCAAATTGTGCCTAGGCTTCTCTATATATAGAGTTTTATAACCTCCTCTTGAAGAAACTAGGAAACCTAGCAAAAATAGGAAAGAGCATCTCTTAGGAATTGTGTCCCATGCATCACCCCCGTTCGATCCTGCCGAAGCTTCTGAATAGCTGCGCCCTTAATCTGGTCGTTCACACGTCCAAGGATGGTCATGCAAATTCTCCTACGTACTGCTTATGGAGTTCGTGCAGCAGCTGTGGAAGCCCAGCCCATTCTCGACAAATTCTTCTGCCACAGTTCCAACTAAGTCATACCCATCTCGGCTGAATAATTCTGCCTGAGACCAGACTCGAGCTCAATTTCTCGTCGTTGCTTCCATCGTACTTCCCTGAACTGCAACCAACAAACTTAAGCAAAACCATGAATGGCCATCGTCATTCAGCTCCGATCTTCTATATTCGAGTTCATCACCACAGCGTCATTCATTCTCCTCGTTCGAACTCCATGTCTGCCATCTCGACTCCACCTTCTTGAGAAACCAACACGCTGTATATGAGTGAAAATAGTGTTTTGATCTTCTAATCACTGCCAACGAGTTCCTCTCCATCTCTGAATGTCAAGCTCGAGTTCCCTGTTTCCATATTGATCACTGTCATCGAGTATTCCATCGACATGATCATCGCCCAACACTCGAGCAATTAAAGCATATCCCATCACTTCTTCTCGGACTCGACCTTCGACTCGTCACCACAAACCACCAGTCCTTAAGTCCATCTTCTCATGGCAGCAGCAGCCACCAGTTCATTGCCGTGACATGCCTTTATATGGGCTTTCTTTCACGAGAATCCTCTCTATCTCCTCCCTGACTTCCACTGGTTTCTCAGTTCAGAGATTCTCCCAACTTCTTTGCTGTTTTCTTGGCTGCCATCACAGCAACAACGCCACTTCTCGACTCCATCAACAGCGACCCAAAGATTTCCTCAAGGTTTTCTCTATCTCGTCCCTGACATCATCATCACCGACTGCAGCTTCAATGACCAATGGTAGAACCCAGCTTCAATGATCATGGCAGTTTTCTCTATCTCATTACTTCCAGTGCCATCAATGGCAGAACCCAGACTCAACTCGGTTCACCTTCATGCCTCACGACAAGCTCGACCATCTTCATCATCACCAAGAATCAATGGAAGCGGCGGAATCTGACTTCTCTGTCATACGCTACTCGATCACTCCACTGCCATCAACAGCAGCCATCGATATTGACAACAACTCCCAGCCGTCTTCTTTTGTCATCACTGTTAATCCCGAGTTCACCAGGATCATCAGCAACATCATCATAGCATATTTCAATCACCACTGCCGATAATGAATGGCAGCAGCATGCAAAACACGACCAATAGCTTCATCGTCATACACTTCCGTTTCGTCATCTCACTTTGCCATGATTCACGATCTTGTCCAGGTTAGTAACGATCAGCGATAGTATCCCCTGCCATCACCGTTCATCATGGCTTCATATCGGCAACTCGAGATACCCATGCGGATGTCGAAGAAATACGCGGGAGTTTGAATTTGAGACGGCAGCCCCTTAGTAATTGACTTGATTTGCCTTTATCAGCTCCTTTGAACTTGACTGCCCCTTAGTAAATACTGATTGCCCTTCAGCAGTTCCTTTGAAAATGGCTATCCCTTAACAAATTAGATGCCCCTTTATAAATTCTGTGCTGCGACAACTTCGCGCACTTTGACTTGCTTCAATTGCTCGTAACTTCTTCATACGATGTCGGAATGACTCCGTTCTTTCGCCGTTAGCTTCGCATTTTCGTCCTCTACACAATGAAAAGTAGAAATCTTGTATTTGAACGAGTTCCAATTGGTCTTTTTGCTCCAAATGACTCCATTGCACCTAATAAACTCAAAAGCACACATAAGATACATAATTTACAAGAAAACTCGCAAAGAAAGCATAAATACTAGATATTAAATACGGTGTATTCTACACCTATCAAATTCCCCCACACTTAGACTTTGCTAGTCCTCGAGCAAATCAAACAAAACAATAAAATACAACAACTCCGTGTCGTCGAGGCTACGGTCACTTTTAGCATAAATAACAAGCCTTTAAACCCCTAGGTGTCCCTAGTGGACGAGTTATAGTCTCGTGAAGGTTTACTAGAGATATACCTACAAAACCTATATTTCAAACTCAGTCTATTTGTGACAAATCAATGAATGAATCCAAAATGACTACAGGAGGAGGTACCTTGCAAATTCAATTCATATATTAGTAAATAAACTCTAATTAGATAGTCGAACAAGCCACAATACTCGGAAACTAACAAACCACAATCACAATGAAAAGATAAAGAAGATGGATAAAGATGTAGATGTTGGCGAATATTCACAAGTGTTTGATGTTTCCCATATCTGTCTGAAGGTCACTGCTAAGATGAACCTAATCATATTGGATTGAGCTACTTGGTTTGAATCCTACATCAACTCACTGGCATATACAAGGGAACCAGAAGTGACTTTATTCAACCAATATAAAACTTTCTTTTCTTTTTTTCTTTTCTTATATGATTGGATCAAACTGGATCCAATTTCTCTTTTTTTTTTTTTAGATGGCATGATTAGATCTTTTGGATCCAAGCGCATGCTTCTTGTCAGCAAGTACATGATAGTTGCCTTGGATCCTGCATTCCACGCTTGTTTAGGCGACGGAGACAGGGACTACGTTTCACACATACTGCTATTCCCAAGTGTCTTTTTATTCCGTTTTGGTCTAATTGGTCGGTCTCTATTTTTTTTTTTTTTTTTTTTTTTTTTTTCTTTTCTTTTTCATATATATTTTTTTCATCATTTTTTTTTCTTTTTCTAGTAACTCAATCACTCTATTTCATCCTAGCAGTAATAACACGTCGATGTTTAGTGACCCACCAAAGCACTTAGAGAACAATAGATAAATATGGAAAAATAAAAATAGAATGCGACATGGTGATATTCCGAGATATGGTAACAACTATCATGTTAATTTGTGATTTCTGAGCTATGTTCGTCCCTTTTAGTTAATTGGTTCCTCAACTCCTGCATTCAAAATGGTTCCATCCACTAATGGTGTCAAAAACAAACTATTCAAACATATAAATGCTCCCCCACACTTAAACTTCACATTGTCCTCAATGTGTAAAACCGAATGTTCTGAATTCTGACGTAACAGCAGATAAAACGCAAAAACTGTGCAAATTGGTAAGGAATTTGGAAAAACTCCATTTCACAAAAGTTGTTCACCTACGTGTTTTCTACACAGTGTCAAACTTTCACAGTGTTTTGATAAACGGTCTGACAGTTATGGTCTCTGGAATGAACTACGCGCAGTCTGAAATTTTCTGACAAAAAGGTATTCGGCATAATTCTCTTCTAAGATAGATTACGGACTCAATGAAATTAAACATAGGGATGCAAATATGATATGAAAACAGTAAAAAAAATTAAACAAAACAAAACAAAAATAAAATGCAAAAGGATAAGAGATACAAAACCGGTGGGTTGCCTCCCACTTAGCGCTTGTTTTAAAGTCGACGGCCCGACTATATCCTTGCAAGATTCATTCCCCATACACCAATAATCTGAAAAGTTGGGGATCCGTCCATAGAACCTGTTTTGCAAACACTAGCTTCACACAAATATTAGTAACATAAAGCAAAAGTGAAGCTATGAACCGAGAAAAGCTTCCCCCACACTTATTCTTGTCCACACTTGGAAGTGTATAAAGAATATAGGAGTCGGGTACTTCCACGGTTTCTTGTTCCATAACCTGCATAGTATGAGAATCAAGTATCTCTAATGGCGGATATCGAGATATAAAATCATTCAACAATATTTTTGAAGCACATAAATTCAAACCAATAAGAGGTAAAGGAGAAGAAACAATAGGCAAAGGGTTAGATAAACCTTGCACAATCTCTTGTATTACGGAATCCTCTTCATCCTTGAAAAATTCAAGTGAATTATTCACCTCTTTTATATCATGGTCCTCTATCAAACCTTGCAACCATTCTTCGTCCGTTTCTGCCATAACCAAAGTCTCGACATAAACATCATCATTACAATCATTTGCAAGCTCAATTGGGTCTTCCACAATATTGGTTAAACCGGTATCATTCTCAACATACTCCTCCTTTTTGTTGTAAGGCACATACTCTTTTGCGGATCCAAATTTTATTATAAGAAACTTTTTTAGAACACTCGTAAATGCATCGTCCTCAAGCTCCACCCTTTGAATAGGCTCTTGATCATTATTAAGATCAATGCTTGAGTAATCTACACAAGTGTCGACATATTCCTCTTCATCTTCATCTTGATCCCAAAAAGACTCCTCGGAGATGTCACCATGACTTGTTTCAAGCAATGTATCATAATCACCGTCACTATCATAGTCAACATAAGATTGTTCCTCGCTGAATTTAGTGTTACTTATCTCGAACTCATCCTTTTGAATAGGTGAATGATCATTATTACGATCAAGAGTTGAGTTAACTACACAATTATCCACGAAAGTGCCCAAGGATTGGCCTTTTTCAACATTAGCATCAATCAAATATTCATCACAAACCATATGCACATTAGAATTATCCATATCTTCCTTGTATTGATCAATGTCTCTTCGTAAGATAGTCATACTTTCACGAAGTTCTTGGAGTTGCTCGTTTGTAGTCTCTTTAGCTTTTTGAAATTCCTCTTGTAAAAAGGTGGAAACTTTGTCTATAAAATTAGAGACTTTTTGTTCACGAACATAAGAATCCTCCCATACTTGTGGTTGTTCCCCGCCATAAGGTTGTTGAGGAAAACCATAAGGTTCCATGGAATATTGGTCATAGCCAATAAATTGGTTTTGATTATACCCATGGAATTGGTAGTTTTCATATTGTTGAGGTTGAAACCCGTATTGATTGTTCCAATATGCTCCTTCCATAGAAATAAGCACCTGAAATAAGATTCTCAAAACTACGGTTAAAAACCAGAAAATAAGAAAAAAAAATAAAACAAAAACTAAATTTGATCTCATGTCGTAAGCGTCAAAAATAAATTACACTTTCTTACTACTCAAAATATAAATATAGCAAGGGCAAGAAAGGATCGATCCCAGAGAGGTCTAGGTTGTCAAATTGTTATGGTTTCCTATATAAAACACCCGAAAGAATTTCGATTGTGTAAATAAAAATAAACAAAAAGCAAATAAACAAAAGTAAACAAATAAGATAGAAGAGATATTGGTTAAGGATTTCGTTTTCATTCACTAACATGCTTTTCACAATAACTAGAATTGATATTTAATCTCAACTTTTATCAAAGACCCTAGAATACCTTGATCGCAAGAATATCAAATCTCCTCATGTCATCAACAAACACATTAAAAGATGCGAATATGAATTCTACCTAAAGGAACAACCTAACGTGTAAAAGCACTAATCAAGTTTAATTCCCTAGATGCGTTAAGTTCTATGAAATCAGGCCAATCAAAGCAATTGAACGTGGAAAGCGCACTAATTCAATTTAACAAAGGTTACGATTCACATATGATCATAAGAATATATCACTACAAACTATAATCATATTATGCTACTTGTATCCAAGGAATATCACTTTTGCGTATAATAAACCCTAAACTAGCAATAGATGTGATTAGAAGTTCTACCAATTTGCAACTTGACAAAACAATCAATCAATCATAAAACAATATTTTCAGAGAATTGCAAACGATAGATATGAGACAAAACTAATATATTGAATCAAAGAATCATATTATGTGAAATCCAACTATTCCATAACCAATAATAAACTTAGGTACTCATATTCAAGGAGTTCATCACAAGAAGAAAGAGAAGTTTCATGTTCTAAACCCTAGAAAACAAGTAGAGGAAAAAGAATTAGAAAAGATATAAGATATTAAAAGATATCTCCAAATTGTGCCTAGGCTTCTCTATATATAGAGTTTTATAACCTCCTCTTGAAGAAACTAGGAAACCTAGCAAAAATAGGAAAGAGCATCTCTTAGGAATTGTGTCCGTGCATCACCCCGTTCGATCTGCCGAAGCACGAATAGCTGCGCCCTTAATCTGGTCGTTCACACGTCCAAGGATGGTCATGCAAATTCTCCTACGTACCGCTTATGGAGTTCGTGCGGCCATTTTGTGGAAGCCCACCCATTCTCGACAAATTCTTACGCCTTACAAGTTCCAACTAAGTCATACCCATCTCATTTGAATAATTCCGCTCGAGACCAGACTCGAGCTCAATTTCTCGTCGTTGCTTCCATCGTACTTCCCTGAACTGCAACCAACAAACTTAAGCAAAACCATGAATGGCCATCGTCATTCAGCTCCGATCTTCTATATTCGAGTTCATCACCACAGGCGTCATTCATTCTCCTCGTTCGAACTCCATGTCCGCCATCTCGACTCCACCTTCTTGAGAAACCAACACGCGTATATGAGTGAAAATAGTGTTTTGATCTTCTAATCACCGCCAACGAGTTCCTCTCCATCTACGAATGTCAAGCTCGAGTTCCTGTTTCCATATTGATCTTTGTCATCGAGTATTCCATCGACATGATCATCGGCCAACACTCGAGCGGCGAAGCATATCCCATCACTTCTTCTCGGACTCGACCTTCGACTCGTCACCACAAACCACCAGTCCTTAAGTCCATCTTCTCATGGCAGCAGCAGCCACCAGTTCATTGCCGTGACATGCCTTTATATGGGCTTTCTTTCACGAGAATCCTCTCTATCTCCTCCCCGACTTCCTTTGGTTTCTCGGTTCGTAGATTCTCCCAACTTCTTTCTTTGTTTTCTTGGCTGCCATCACAACAACAACGCCACTTCTCGACTCCATCAACAACTGACCCAAAGATTTCCTCAAGGTTTTCTCTATCTCGTCCCTGACATCATCATCACCGACTGCAGCTTCAATGACCAATGGTAGAACCCAGCTTCAATGATCATGGCAGTTTTCTCTATCTCATTACTTCCAGTGCCATCAATGGCAGAACCCAGACTCAACTCGGTTCACCTTCATGCCTCTGCCAAGCTCGACCATCTTCATCATCACCAAGAATCAATGGAAGCAGCGAATACAGCTTCTCTGTCTGCTACTCGATCACTCCACTGCCATCAACAGCAGCCATCGATATTGACAACAACTCCCAGCCGTCTTCTTTTGTCATCACTGTTAATCCCGAGTTCACCAGGATCATCAGCAACATCATCATAGCATATTTCAATCACCACTGCCGATAATGAATGGCAGCAGCATGCAAAACACGACCAATAGCTTCATCGTCATACACTTCCCGTTCTCGTCATCTCTTGCCATGATTCGATCTTGTCAGGTTAGTAACGATCACCGATAGTATCCCCGCCATCACCGTTCATCATGGCTTCATATCGGCAACTCGAGATACCCATGCGGATGTCTCGAAGAAATACGCGGGAGTTTGAATTTGAGGACGGCAGCCCCTTAGTAATTGACTGCCTTTATCAGCTCCTTTGAACTTGACTGCCCCTTAGTAAATACTGATTGCCCTTTAGCAGTTCCTTTGAAAATGGCTATCCCTTAACAAATTAGATGCCCCTTTATAAATTTCGTGTCTTTGCGACAACTTCGCGCACTTTGACTTGCTTCAATTGCTCGTAACTTCTTCATACGATGTCGGAATGACTCCGTTCTTTCGCCGTTAGCTTCGCATTTTCGTCCTCTACACAATGAAAAGTAGAAATCTTGTATTTGAACGAGTTCCAATTGGTCTTTTTGCTCCAAATGACTCCATTGCACCTAATAAACTCAAAAGCACACATAAGATACATAATTTACAAGAAAACTCGCAAAGAAAGCATAAATACTAGATATTAAATACGGTGTATTCTACACCTATCACACTAAAGATCAGCCTTTTTCAGTATTGATTGACTCTGGCTCAACCCATAATTTTCTTTATCCTAAAATAGCTAAGCAGTGTGGGTATTCTACACAATCTGAAGACGCTGCTTTACAAGTTACTGTTGGTGATGGTGCTCAAATACAGACTCCTGGATTTTGCCGTACAAGTTAAACTTCCAAATTATTCTTTTTCCACATATTTTCATCTTCTTGATATCAGTGGTTGTGATGCTGTCTTAGGAGTCCAATGGTTACGCACTTTGGGACCTATTACATGGGATTTTTCAAAGTTAATGATGAAGTTTCGAATCCAAGATCAAGATGTGGTTTTAATAGGGCATAATTCCTCCAGCATTATGCCTTTGGACACTAAGTCCATGCAGCATTTATTATCCAGAGAGACTTTCGCAGTTTTCCTATAAATATCTGCATTAAATACTTCAATCAATGCTGCTACAATCATTCCACCTGAGTTGCATGAACTACTTTCTAAATATGCTGATGTATTCAAGACTCCAACATCATTACCTCCTAAGAGACTACATGATCATCGTATCAATTTGCTTCCAGATTCTGCACCTGTCAATGTCAGACCATATCGTTATCCACATTTTCAAAAAGATAAAATTGAAAAGATAATGCATGAACTACAGCACGCTGGCCTTATTCGACCTAGTTCTAGTTCTTATTCATCTTTCATATTGATAGTACGTAAGAAGGATGGTTCTTGGCGAATGTGTGTGGATTGTATAGCTATGAATAAGATAACCATCAAAGATCGTCCAATACCAATGGTGGATGAGTTATTGGATGAATTAAATGGTGCAACAGTTTTTACCAAACTGGATTTTCGATCTGCTTATCATCAACTACTTATACATAAACCATACATTCCCAAAACAACTTTTCGAACTCATGATGGCCATTATGAATTCTTGGTCATGCCATTTGGGCTCTCAAATGCTCCAACCACTTTTCAAGGATTGATGAACCACATTTTTCGTCCTCATCTTCACAGGTTTGTGCTAGTATTTTTTGATGACATCTTAATTTACAGTAAAAACATATCTAAGCATATTCAGCATTTGTCTTTGGTATTTGAATTATTGAGAACTCATTAGTTATTTGTCGAAGAGCCTAAATGCACTTTTGCACAAAACACAGTGAAGTATTTGGTCACGTAATTTCTTATGAAGGAGTCTCAGTTGATCAAGATAAGATTCAAAGTATTCTTTCATGGCCTCTTCCTACTTCAGTGAAAGAATTGCGAGGTTTTCTGGATCTAGCCGGCTATTATCGCAAATTTCTAAAGAATTTTGGTAAGCTTAGTGCACCTTTAACTCAACTACTGAAGAAGGATGCATTTATCTGGAATGATAATGCTACTATTGCATTCAAAGTGCTTCAACAGGCTCTTACTACAACACCAGTTTTAATACTTCCAGATTTTTCTAAGGATTTCTCTCTTGAGTGTGATGTATCTGGTAATGGGTTAGGAGCTGTATTGATGCAGTCTGGTCGACCAGTTGCTTATTATAGCAAACCCTTGACAGGAAAGAATTTAAATATTTCGATCTTATACTAATATAAAGAAAAGACCCTTTTTTCGACCGGAGACTACATTTTGGTTTGTACCTAAAATGACAATTGTACCCTTTAACTTCCTGGCGAGATTGGGGTATACCCAATAAGACAAAATAGAGTCATTTTGAAGTAAAAGAGGTCACCCCCTAACCATATATTTTCTAAATGGCTAATATACCCTTGTTTAATTAACACTAAAAATTTGATTAGGTTAATTAATTGAGTTTAGATTAAAACTTTTCAAATTATGAATTTGAGTAATGAAATTTTTTATTGAACTTTGGAAAGTTTTTTGATGAAAAAAGTTTGTTTTGAAAAAATCTTTTGGAACGGAAATGAAAGCACACTACCCAAACACTTCTAAAGAGGGGATTGCAAAGTTGTTGTATGAAATAATACTCAAAATTAGATCAAAAATCAACACTTTCAGTTCTGAAAGTATGAAAAGTCGGCAAGGTCGACGAATGAAGATCATGCCGACTTTATTTTTTAACACACGGGAGACGACAGAAAAAATTTATTAGTCGGCAAGGTCATAAAAAAAAACCCTGCCGGCTGTTGAGAAAAATGTATTAGTCGGCAAGGTCTTCAAAAAATACCCTTCCGGCTGTTGAAAAAATTTGTTAGTCGGCAAGATCTTCAAAAAATACCCTGCCGGTTGAAAAATTTACAGTCGCCATGGCTGTTATGAAAAGTCGGGAAGATATGCATGTTACGACCTTTCCGTCCAAAAACACAGAAATCACAATTTTCGATTTTTAACCTAATATAACAATCAAATCACACAACACAATGATGGGTTTGAGTTTAAACATCACTTATAATCTTCTTTTCGCCGGTAGAGTCAACAATTTTTTTGGAAAATCAAAATTGAAGATTTTTATATGGCTTTGGTTGGTTGAAGATGCAGATGAAGATGAAGAAGAGAAGATTAAGAGTTGTTTAGTTTTTTAATTTTAGGGTTAATGAAATTAAGAAATTGGTTTATTTTTAAGATTTAATTAGTTCAAGGGTATTAAAGTAAAATCACCTTTTTATGAAAATGCCGACTAGGTCCCCTTAAAATTGGGTATACCCCAATTAATCTGGGTATACCCCAATCTCGCCAGGTTTAACTTTTTAGAAGCGTAAATTCATTTTCTTTACGTCTTCGTAGCAGAGCTTCGACACAAACCAAAATCGCCAGCCAAATATGACGGAGAAGAAAATAAAATTCACTTCTAGATCGTCACTCCATCGTAATTTCTTCCCTCTTTTTCTCTGATGATCAAATCAACGATGTATTTACTCGAATTTGGATTCAAATTCCCTTCTGGATCGTTTTATCAAAATTTATTTCATCTTCCTCTCTGATT
Organism: Papaver armeniacum; assembly: GCA_023531295.1. NCBI lineage: Eukaryota > Viridiplantae > Streptophyta > Magnoliopsida > Ranunculales > Papaveraceae > Papaver > Papaver armeniacum. Next base: position 11,766 of record JAJJWW010018675.1, read on the forward strand.
ATCAACTCAACATCGTACTAATTTGGTAAGATTTTTCCAGAATTCTGAGTTATTATTAGTTAGATTTGAGTTACTTTGAGTACCCATTTTTGTGTGGTTTTTCTAGGAAGTTTTTTTTTTTTTTTTTTTTTTTTTGATCAGTGAGAAAGTATCGATGTTGAGAGTGGGTTTAGGGAAAAAAGTTAGGGCATTATCCTAATTTCTTTGATTAGGGTTCGTTCTGTTCTTTTGATTCATTAAGCCTTCCGTTTGAGTACTCAGTGATAAGCTAAGGTTTCTGTTGTGAGTTTAAGGTTTTGAACGCTATCTGTTTGTGTAAATGCTTGACAAAACCCATTTTTGTTTCTGCACTAATTTTCCATTCAAAATGCAACACTACTAAATTGATTATAGAGACAACACTGAAAGGTGACGAATGACCACATATTGTAGCAATCAAGGCGCTCAACAGCCTCAACTGCACATTAATTCAATGTTTCATGAAGCTTATTGCAATACTAAGTATGGGTTTGCTCTGTTGACGTGCTTGGATGAGTTTATGCTTTGTTATTATTGTTTATTCTTTTTTCTGGATGATAATGGAAGTAGAAAAGCTATTTTGTTCGTTAGAGTATGTATTTTATTTTATCTTTTGTGGTTCATTTCAGTGTGCACATGTGAGCTCCCAAAAGATTGGTGAACATTTCTTATGGAAATCTATTGTTTCATTTAGAGCTCTCAACGTCATAGTTGTACATTTAAAAAAATGTACAATTAGAAATTTAAGTTTTTTCTATACTAATAAAATGAGAAGGTTCAACATTATAGTTCCAGTACCACTAACGTTCTCGGTTCGAGATATCTATTGATAATGCATCGAGAGACGTGAAATAAAATGAAAGGAAAGTTAGTTAAAGGGTAAATTAGGTACAAACCAATAGAAACTCCTGTCGAGAAATAGGTGTTTTTTGTATATTAGTTAGATAGATAGATTAGATTAGTAGATGGATTCGCTGCTCCATTTTAGTTTGTGCACTAATTTTCCATTCAAAATGTTCTGTTAACTTTTATGAAGAATTTTATCTCACTTTTGGTTTTATTTGCAGATGGATTCATTGCAAGGTAATGTTCCAGGTTTTCATCCGCGTCGAAGTTAAAGAATTATCGACCAACAACAAAGAGATACTCTTTCGGGTTTTCATCTGCATCGCAGTCCAAGACTCATCGAGCAGCAAAAAAGAGATGCTCACTTAGAGAGGCGTCGTGTTCACTATACAACATTACGAGATTCAATGACCGAAGTTGAAAATGAAGCACTTCTTGAAAAACGGCGTAATCCTTATCACAAGAAATGAATGCGGAAACACATCATAAACAAGTGAACAACTCCCTATCACCGCTCCGGTTCGACCACTAGACCATGGAGCGGGAACAGTACAACAAGTAAGTGATCGATGCATATAGAGGGACGGAATGAATGTTAATGTTATTGCGGTGGATAGATTAGTTGAGAGGAACAAGTGAAGGGATGAATACTGCAAAGAAATGGTGGTGAATCAATTAGTTGAGAGAACAAACCGTAGACTGAATACTGCAAGATAAAACCATTTGGTGTACAAAAAAATTACACCAGAGAAGTTTAGAATACAAAATAGAGGTACCTTTAAATGGAGAGCTCATTTTTTATCTACTAATATAGTAACACTATAGAAGTTTAGAACACAAAAGCGAGGTACCTTTGAAACTGGATATTAATAAGGAAAAAAAAATATGTGGAGCTCATTTTTAACAATTGGCAGGTACTTTGATTGAAAGAGCCAAGTACGGAATGAATGGAAGGGCAGGCGCATCGCGCATGCGTGCTATACTAGTATATGACAAAGAAATACTTGCAATTGTATCTGCAGTTCAAAAATGGAGACCATATCTACTTGGTCGACATTTCAAGATTCTGACAGATCATAGGAGTCTGAAATACTTTCTTGATCAAAAACTCTCTTCTATGGAGCAACAGAAATGGTTATCCAAGCTATTGGGTTATGATTATGAGATTATTTTTCGAAAAGGCAAAGAAAATCTTGCAACTGATGCTTTGTCACGCAACATTGGATCTTGCTTTAGCTTGACTGCACCAATTTTTTCTGGAGTCACTGAGATAATTCGTAAATGTCATCTGGATGCTAAGCTAAGTATATTGATTCAAAAACTCATTAATTCTCCTTCTTGCAAACTCAATTTTTCATACATTAATGGAGTCTTGCGCTACAAAGGACACTACACCATATTTTGCGTTTTGTAACACACTATTTCAGTCACGAAATGGAGTTGTGACGCACAAAGACCGTTACAACGAGGTGTGTAACAAATATTCGTAACCAACATGTCACCGTTACGAATTTGGGGTTGTGACGTACTTTGTAACTTACACACAACCGTCACGAAATGAAAATTCGTAACCGACGTCTGACCGTTTCTAATTTTTTTTTTTGGTTACAAATACGTTAACTAAGTCTACGTTGACCGACTTCAGTGTTCTGGTCAAAATTTAGTAACGAAGAATTTTCCGTTACTAATTTTTACCAGGGTTACTAATTGTTTGACCAGGTCAACGTTGACGGATTCCTACTATCCTGGTAAAAATTAGTGACACTTCTTTGCGAATCTTTTTGTTACAAAAAAAAAAGTCAGTCTTTATTGACCTGGTCAATATTAATGTTCCCTCCCTTTCATTTTACCCTGCAGGTACCCTATCCCCGGGAATTGTTACAATGCAATCCAATTCAAACATTTCAACATTCAAAAGAAGTCATTCAATCCAATTTAACATTCCAACATTCAAAAGAAGTCATCAATCCAATTTAACATTCCAACATTCAAAGGAAGTCATTCAATCCAATTTGTTGTGTTCATGAGCCATAATCGCTAAGTATAGAAGTGCCATAATCGCTAAGTATAGGCGAGATGACTTATCATCCAAAAAATATAAGAAGCAAAAATAATCGCTATATGATACTTGCGTTCATGTTGAGTTCAATGATTCCGTAAATCCGCTTCTTTTTTCGTTTGGCTCTTGCCAAAAGGATCCTCTCCTGGCTTGCAAATACCAAAGATACAGAACAACATTAGCCAACCAATTGAAGTTCATTATGACACTTAATGAAAAAATCTTCAGATAATAGTAAAACATAGCAACTTAACGAATATAATCAACACGTTTCCTAGATGTGAAGGTACTGGTGATGTGGTAGACTGACTATTTACATTGTAAAATGGTTTGTACAGTCAGTTTTACATGACATGATATATTCCTTAACATTTAAGATTAAAAACATTCAAGCCAAATGGATAAAAATATGTCTAATTTTCTGCGTGCTTTCGTTACTTTCTATGTTTTTACCTTATTGGTTCGATGCAGTTGGAAGTAATCACCCTAGGACGACATGCACCTTGTGAAGCCAGGTTGCAGTTAGCTCTCTGCGGCTATTAATAATGGGTGTAGCTTCTTCACAAGCATTCTTAGCTGAGCCTGGTTCCTTTAACGTCACCTGCATGTATTAAAATACCAATGACACAAAATTATCCATTATTATGATTGATGAAAAAGACTAGTTGCAGCTTCAGTTTTACGCTATTGCAAATAAGACAATAAGGGTCAAAGTGAGTAGTAAAACTACTAAGTTTAGCTCGCAAAAAAAAAAAACAGCATCAGCTGCAATTCATTCTACAACTCAAACATTTATTCTCCATTCAAAAACTGAAGGTTAAAATCTTAACTGCAGTCGAGCATAAAGAAATCAAGTAATACCATATCCGTGAACAAGCAAAAACAGATAAAGTAATTACCAGGGATTGATATTGCCCTGGTGGCTCCTATTGCATCAGCAAACCTTAACTGCAATCACCTGCACAACTAAAAACACATACATAGCAACAAAAACTATACTCATACACAAAAGTAAAATTCACAAAAAGATATATCAAAGTCATTCTCAGTTAAAATTGGTACTTTCTTATGCACATTTGCAGTAAAATAAATCCCAGATTAGTGCTTAACACGGAGTGACAGTAAAAATGTTCAGAATAAGCTCATAACACGGAGTAACCTCAACCTGCAAATTTAATGTAGTTACGTATAAGTTGCATAACACGGAGTGACAGTAAAAATGTTCAGACTAAGCTCATAATATCTCACACTAAAAAAACTGCTTAATGGGGTATCTTTGTGAGCTGGTTAAGGAATATTATTCCATATCTGTTAAGAATACAAATCATAATGATTAGCAATAAAGAAAGAGGTGCTTCCATAATTGATGAGTTCATGTTCAAGTGCTGCTACATATGACAGTTGCATTTCAATTACTGCAATAAAGAAAGAGGTGCATCATTAAAAGAAAATAATGAAATTCGTTATCAAAAAGAAAAGCTTTACTGTCAGTTAAGGTTGTTAAATCGTGATCAATTTCCATAATTATGAGTCACAACAGTATGTTTTATATATGCAAATAAAACAAAGATCTTTAGTGAATAATTATAGGTTGCTATGTTGGAATTTCAGCATCTTAATATCATTACTTGAACATCATAACAATTACTTTAAGCGGAAATGAATTCAACACCCCAGGAATGGAAAAGGATGATAACTTGCCTTTACATTGCTCCTTCAAATTTTTTATATATTGAATCTCCCCAATTACGAAAGCAAGCCCCACGCCTGCTGAACATGGTAGAACAAAATCTCTGAGCATATTGCTTGCAGTGAGATTTGGTTCTTCATGTAGCTGAAGAAGACAACAGAATAGCAAGTTGGTGAATAACAATTACAGATTAAATGATGTGATGAAAGGAGAGGGAGAGAGAGAAGGAGAAGAAGACCTTGAAATGTTTATAATCATCAACGAGTTTGCGAAGCAATGATCCAGACTCATTTCCCATTTCAAGGACTTGTATGGCCTCCTCTATCTTCTTTGGACATGTCAACTTCTTGACTTTAGCCGTGACTTTGGAAAATTCATCCTTGGTGAACACAATCAACAACAAGTAATATGGTGAGCTTATTATAGTACAACCCTATTATTCAGAGGAAAAAAAAAGGGGGGGAAATGAGATTTAGCTAAGGTTTCATAAAATTACATAGTGGCCATCAAATTTCTGAGCGGAATTCTGAAGACGTTGGTTGATTGTATGGTATCTCAAGCCGTAGGCCACCGACTTATATGCGTGCCTTACTAAACGGCTCATCTTTTCCACTATTACTCTTCCCGATCGATTATCTGTAAAACAACAAGAAGAAATTAAACAAAAAAAAAATATACAAAAATAGGTTGAGATTTTACATCTATGGATCCATAAGACCAAACCCCCCAACAAAAATTCCCAAATAATAATAAAAGGTTTCAAAACAAACCCTAATCTTTAAAAAGGGGGGAAAACAAAAAACTAATAATCGATTAAGGGATCCGTAAGAACAATCCACACCATCTGAGCTTGATTCCAAAAATACAAATCAAACCCATGTTTCTCTAATAACGAATTTCAATAAATTTTCATCTGATTTAGAATAAATCCCAGATTAGTTCTTCTACCTGCAGTAAAATAAATGAGAATCATTAAAATCAAAACCTAATTATCAAAACTCTAAAAAAAAAGATAACCTAATAATCAATCTTACCAAATAATATAGCAGATAGTAGTTGAGATGGAGATTAATGACAGCAAAGAATATCACGGCAGAGAGTAGAGAAAAGAAGTAATGGAGATGGAGTTAAGAGACAGAATAAGAGAGAAGTAATGGAGATGGAGTTTGGGAGCGAAGAGAGAAAATAAGATAAGGTTCATGTGGTGGGGGAAGAAGGGAGTTTAGGTTATTTTCTTGGCTCTTGCACGCTTTTTTCACACGATCAGGAGTGTTACCCAGTGTTCCCGTGCACACGCTCTTTTCCCATGATTTTTTTCAAGCAGTTACGAATAGTAACCCGGGCTGGGCCGTCACTAAAATAGTCTTATTTCGTAACCGAAACCAAAGTGTCACTAAAATTTCGTGACTGAAATTTCCGGTTACGAATTAGTAACGGCTACATGTTGGTTACGAATTTTAGTTACTATTCACAGAATATGGTGTAGTGGGAAGAATAGTTGTGGTACCTACTTCTTTATGGTGTACCAAAATTCTTGAGGAGTTTCATTCAAACCCTATAAGGGGTCATTCAGGGTTTTTGAGAACTTTTAAACGTGTGCAACATAACTTTTATTGGAGGGGTATGAAACAATCAATCAAAGATTTCATTGCTCAGTGCGATGTTTGTCAAAGAAATAAAACTGAAGCTATATCACCACCAGGATTATTGAGTCTACTTCATATTCCTTCTGAAGTATGGATTGATATATCCATGGATTTTATTGATGGTTTTCCTCCTTCTGATCGCAAGAACGCAATTTTGGTGGTTGTTGATCGTTTAACCCAGTATGCACACTTTATACCTCTCACACACCCATATTCTGCTAGTTTTATTGCAGAAGTGTTTGTACGTGAGATTGTTCGACTTCATGGGATGCCAAGAAGTATAGTCAGCGATTGAGATCCCATTTTTATGAGCAACTTTTGGGAAGCTTATTTTCAGCTTCAAAATACACAGTTATGTCGCAGTTCTGCATATCATCCTCATAGTGATGGTCAAACTGAAGTCACAAATAGGACATTAGAATGTTATTTGAGGTGTTTTGCTGGTATGAAGCTGAATGATTGGTCAAGATGGATACCATGGGCTGAATGGTGGTACAACACAAGTCATCATTCTGCCATTAATATGACTCCTTATCAAGCTCTTTACAGTCGTCCACCACCAACAATTTCAGCTTATCTATCTGGTACAACTTCAGTGCATGATGTGGATGTAAATCTTAAAGCCAGAGACCATACACTCAAGTTATTAAAATCACATCTCCTTGATGCTCAGAAAAGAATGAAAGCATACACTGATGCTCATCGCACTGAACGAGAGTTCTCTATAGGTGATTGGGTTTTTATTCGTCTACAACCTTATAGACAGCGCACTGTTACTAACTAATCATTTTCTAAACTTTCTCCAAGATTTTATGGCCCTTTTCGTGTTCTTGAAAAGATAGGTTCGGTGGCATATAGATTGGAGCTTCCAGCAGAAAGTCGCATCCATCCTGTATTTCATGTTTCTCAATTAAAACTGAAATTGGGAGCAGCTAACTCTGTTCAACAGATTCTACCATCTGTTATTGATTATGATAAGTGGGAACCAGAAGCTGTTTTGGACCGAAAGATGTTCAGAAAAGGTTCTTATGCTGGCACTAAATGGTTAGTCAAATGGATGGATCACCCCAATGATGAAGCTACATGGGAGGATGCGATGAGGTGCTTCTTCGTTTTCCAGAGTTTGAGGCTTGGGGACAAGCCGTTTTTCATCCAGGGAGGGATGTTGCGATGCCAACTCCAAGTTAGCTTAGTTACCTTAAATAGCTTTTCTATTTTTAGCTTGCTTTAGATTCCTAGTTTAGTTTAAACTCTATTTTTAGTGTTACTTGTTCCACAAGTACGAGAATATATAAATACTTCTCTCAAGATGTGTAAAGAGAAGTGTAGTTCAGTGCAATGTATGACAAAAGTCCAGTTTTAGTATGTTCGTATTGTGACTTTCATTACCTACATTGCACTGAACTACACTTCTCTTTGTTGATGTGAACACTTGGAAGATGAAGTGCCTTTGTCAGTTCTTGGCCCTCTTCTATTGTGGGAGTGGTAGCAGTGAAAGTGACAATGGTGATTCATATCCATTTTGTCATAAGCTTATAGATAAACTGTATATTCTGTTAGTGTTTGTTTATGTTATTTGTTATTTGCTTCAACTGTTGTTTGGCTTAACCCATTTGTTTATAAGTGGTTCTTATGGGGAAGATATTGTTGAAACTGATGCTGATAGTGTAGAGGAAGATGATTTTCATGACTTTATTGATAATAGTGATATTGATATGTCGCCACCATCAAAAGTCCGTAAGAGTGCAGGTAATGTTACCAACCTATTAGAAAGGATTGTGGGTTTCAAATTGGGCTTTCTTCGGTTTCTTTGATAGTACAGTTGTGAATAAATGTTGTGTATAATGAGTTCTACATAGTGTTTGAAATGCTATATGATGCGCTTTTCATAAGACCGTCCATAGGTATCTTTGTGCTACCTTCACCCAGTTAGAATAGGAGCAATACTAACATAGACATATGAACACACTGCAGTTTTATGAAAAATTGAAACTTTAAAGCCATTTGATTACACTATCATAGGTTCAATCATGACTTCTTTTTTTTTGAAGCATGTTCAATCATGACTCATTCATATATTCATAAGTGATCATTTTTCTTATATTGTGTATACTTTCTTTGATTTTGGGTAGGTATTTTAGGTCGTGCATAAGTTAGGTTATTTGAGGTGCTTCCTTCATCAACTGATGTTTATTACTTTTCCTTGCAAAAACTGAATAAGAATGTGTGTCTTCGAGTTATATTTTTTATTTGCCAAACAAATATATATGTTTTATGATCTGATTACAAATTTTATTTTCCTTATGTTTCATTTGATGCAGTTGTAATTGAGGAGACAGATGATGACGAGAAACCTGCAAACGTCTTGAGCAAAGTACCAAGTAAGCGACTCAGATATCGATGATGAAGGGATTGTTGTTAAGAAAAATGATCCTTGACAACAATCTCCTCATCATCGATATCTGAGTCGCTTGCTTGGTACTTTTTCTTAAGACGTTGCCGGTTCCCTTTCTTATTTGCAAGTTCCTTTTGATCGATTAATTCTTAAACCATAGAGATTGATATTGTGTGTGGGGATGATTATGAAAGATCTGCTTGAAAATTTTGAAGACTTGAATGTAAATGTTACAATTTTATTAAAGCCTCTTTTATGAAGCCTTAGATGGTTATATATACATATAGAGAAAATTTTGACATATGAAATTTGTATGGGATTTAAATGAGATCTGATTTGCAATTGTTCATAGTAACCTTCATCTTCTCCTTCCACTTAAAATTTGTAATAGTAGGCCTGCAATTATTTCTTGTATAGTCTCGAGCAGTTTTATTAGCAATACTTTCTAATGAAGTGAAAGTTTTAGGTGCAACTTGACAGAATTTAATGAACTGATATATTGATAAGTTGTTGTCATAAAGACTTTACAAGAGAGTTCTTTATATAGAGAAGTTTGTTTGAGGAGCAAGTAAGGTAGAGACAGGCTTATCACTAGAAAGGAAAAGATAAAACATGACTCATCACAGTACAAATAGGATACGACTGTGACTCAACATAGTAAGAACTAAGAAAGTAAAAAGTAAAGCAATAAGACACACATTTACTCCAACACTCCCCCTCAAATCTAAGTAGTGGGAAAAAAGTGCATCAGGTTTTCCTTCAATGTGTCGAAGCGAGTAGAAGCGAGTCCTTTAGTGAGTATGTTAGCAAGCTGAGCAGCAGTAGGAATGAACTCAACACAAATATCTCTTGCTGCAAGAAGTTCACGAACTGAGTGATAATCAACTTCAATGTGTTTGGTTCTTGCATGAAACACCGGATTGTTGGCAAGATATCGAGCACCAAGATTGTCGCAGTAGAGGTAAATTGGCTTAGTTGGAGTGCTTCCTAGTTCATTAAGTAGTTTAGAAAGCCACGTTATTTCACTGGAGAGTAGACGGATAGCTTTGTATTCTGCCTCAGTGTAGGATTTTGCAATTGTAGGCTGCTTCTTAGATGACCAACTGATAAGTGAGGATCCCAAGAAGATGCAATAACCTGATGTTGATCGACGCGTATCTGGGCAGCCTGCCCAATCAGAGCCAGAATATCCATGAAAACCAGAAATATCACCAACAAACATAATAATGCCTTCTCCAATTGTTCCCTTGAGATAACGCAGTATGCTTTTGACAAGAAGCATATGAGAATCACGAGGTGCTTGCATGAACTGTGAAACATAGTTCACAACGTAGGTGATGTCTGGTCTAGTGAGAGTGAGATATTGAAGAGATCCAACCAAACTACGATATTGGTGAGGATCGGACAAGACACCATCAAGCGCATAAAGTATTTTATCTGTAGTAACTGGTGTGTTGTAAGGCTTGTTGTCAAGCATGTTAGCTTTAGCAAGAAGATCCAGAGTGTACCTTGTCTGAGTTAGAATTGCTGAATCAGGTGATACAGTCAGATTTGCTTTAATGCCAAGAAAGTAATGAAGTTCCCCCAAACCTTTCATTGCAAATGTTGCATTGAGTTTGGAAAGTAATGAAGCAATGAACTCAGCATTGCTGCCTGTAAGAAGTATATCATCAACATAAAGTAGGAGCACCACCACAGCTGTATGAGAGTTGAAGATAAACATTGATTGATATGTTTCAGCTCTAACAAAGCCTTGCTGTGTAAGCAAGCCACTGAATTTATCATACCAGGCGCGTGGATCTTGCTTAAGCCCATATAATGATTTATTGAGTAAGCAGACATGGTTTGGCTTAGTTGAGTCCACAAATCCTTGAGGTTGATTCATATAAAATGTTTCTGAGAGATCTACATAAAGAAAAGCATTGGAGACATCCAATTGCTTTATGATCCAACCTTTAGATAAAGTTATAGTGAGAACAACTCGAATGGTGGTGAACTTAACAACATGGCTGAAGGTTTCATTGTAATAAGTTCCATTTTGTTGAAGAAAGCCCTGAGCCACAAAACGAGCTTTACATCTATCAATAGTTCCATCAGGCTTCAACTTAACTTTTTAGACCCATGTAGAGCCTAAAACATTCATGCCATGTTGAAGTTCAACTAGAGTCCAAATATCATTTGCTTGAAGAGTTTCAAACTCAAGTTGCATAGCTACAGTCTATCTCTCATCTTTAATTACTGACCTGTAACTCTTTGGTTCAGTTGGAATGGAGTTTGTAAGAGTGGTACATAAAGCATGAGGAGTTGTAAATGGGTAACAAAGTCAGGAAGGTATTTTGGTTTAGTGATACCATCCTTTGCTCTTGTAAGCATCGGATGAGTGACAGGTACCATAGGTTTTGAAATAAATTCATCTTCATTTTCTGTGTACTCATCAAGTGAATCTAAAGTTGAGGATGTCGTAGGAGAATCTGAAGTAGGTGTTGATGAATTTGTTTGAGGTATGGGGACAGTGATTGCAGTAGGTGAAGAAGTGCAAGTGCAAAAAGGGAAGGAGGTAATACAATATTTCTTGAGATGTAGACCTTCTTTGATTCATTATCATAGCACCTATAACCCTTGTGACTAGTGTTGTATCCAATGAAAGTGCATCTTGAAGATTTAGGACTTAACTTATCTTTTCTGTAATCACCAAGGAAAGGATATCATGTGCAACAAAATACCTTAAGCAAATAGTAATCTAGAGTCTTCAAGAAAAGAACTTCATATGGAGTAAGAAAATCAAGCAATTTTGCTGGTGTTCTGTTGATTAAGTAAGTGGCAGTGATGAATGAATCAAACCAGAAGGACTTAGTAGAAAAGCTTGCATGGAGAGAGTGTTTCCCATTTCAGTAATATGCTTGTGCTTTCTCTCAGTCAAGCCATTCTGTTGAGGTGTATTGGGACATGAAATAGCTATAGTAATACCACATTCATCAAGATAATCCCTCAACTTTCCTTTGACAAGTTCAAAAGCTCCATCTGTCTAAAATACCTTTATTTTTGAAGAAAGAAAATTCTCATTAATGGTTTTGAAATGCTTGAAGCAAGCTGCACTTTCAGTTCTATCTTTCATGGGTTAAATCCAATGGAAGCGACTGAAATCATCAATGAAGAGGATGTAATACTTATAACTCAATGTAGACTAGGCTGGTGCAGGTCCTTACACATCACAGTGAATTAAGGCAAGTGGAGAATCAACACTTCTATCTGTAGCTTTGAATGGTAAGCGTTTACTCTTGTCCAACTGACATGGATGACAAATAGAATCAAACTCTTAATGTAATAATTTAATTTGATCTGTGTCACTGAACTTATGAACTATCTTGTGAGCCGTATGTCCCAAACGCTTGTGCCAAATTGGTGAAGTGGCAGTAACTGAGATAAGGGATTGGGTGACTGAGATGTGGAGCCAATGATTGGGTAAATATTGTTAGTTTTAATACCCTCAACAAGAACTTGTTCTGTGGAAATATCCTTAATCTCATAACCCCATGGTGAGAATGAAATAGTGCAATGATGTTCATTTGTGAATTGTCCTACAGAGATGAGGTTTCTTTGAATGGTGGGCACAAAACATGCATTGGAAAAGGGAAAAGAGGCAGTAGAAGTATGAAGAACTGAATCACCAATTAAAGTAATAGGAAAAAAAATTTCATTACCAACCATCACCTGAGTTGACCCATTGTAAGTTGAAGTGTTAGTGAGCAGAGAAGAGTCATTTGTTAGGTGATGAGAGGCACCCGAATCGGGTAGCCAGTCAGTAGGAGCTGGATAGAAAAACATCTCAGAGAAAGATACTGCATTTACTTGAATGCAAGTATTTGCTTGAGGTTTAAAGTCTTTAGATGGTGGTGTTTTAGGTTTTGAATAATGAGATGGGGTATATCTGTATTTGCAAAAACTAGCAGAGTGACCAATTTGCTTACAGATCTGACACTCCATAGAGTCATAATCAATAAAGGTGTAAGAGGGTGTATTAGATCTAAAAGAACTAGCTCCATAACTAGAACCAGAATTAAAAGTCTTCTTAGCAAAAAATGCAGATGAAGCAAGATCTAAAGCTGCTGTAGATTCGAGATCTTGGCTTTTCAACCACTGCTCATGGTTGATAAGTCTTGATGTAAGAGCAGCAAAAGCGAGTTAGTATCACGATTTTGAATAGCAACAATAAAATCATAATAATCCTTACCCAGACCTTGCAGAACATGCATAGTAATATCACTTTCAGAAACATGCTCATTAATAGCAGCTAAGGAATCTGTGATGACTCACATATTTAGACCCACGTTTCATATTATATAACTGATTTCTAAGTAAAGATTTACGAGCAGAAAACTGATTTTGAAATTTAGTGTTGAGATAACACCAAACCTCTGCAGCTGTAGTACATCAAAGAACAGATGTGGTAATAGATGGTGAACACTTGTAGTACACCAACACCAGTAGTAACGGCAAGAGGAGGTAAAGGTCCATTTAGATATCAAAATAGATCTGTACTAATCAAAAAGGAAGACATATGTGTTTTCCATACTAAAAAATTAGTATCATCATCAAGTTTAAGAGAGATAAAGTGTAGGATTGAAGTAAATGGTAAGGCCGTGGTAACTTCATAGTGAAGAAATTCAGGCGCTGTCATTGTAGTTGGAAATGGTATGTTCAAGTTTGATAAAGTTTGAGGTGTTATAATTAGGCAGCGGCGGAAGCAAAGTAAGGAGAGCCTTCAGATTTTCAAAACCTTTGTAGATCGCATCCCTAGGAAATCTGATACTATGACAGAATTTAATGAACTAATATATTGATAAGTTGTTGGCATAAAGATTTTACAAGAGAGAACTTCTTTATATAGAGAAGTTTGTTTGAGGAGCAAGTAAAGTAGAGATAGACTTATCATTGGAAAGGAAAAAATAAAACATGAGTCATCACAGTACAGATAGGATAAGACTATGACTCAACATAGTAAGAACTAAGAAAGTAAAAAGTAAAGCAGTAAGACACACATTTACTCTAACACAACTAAAACAAGGTACATAACACGAAAACTAAAACAAAACTGGTCATTAAAAATAGAAATGATTTGATTACCAGGAAATTTTTCTATCTTATAGGAAAATGAGACATCCAAATTTGGTAATAATGAAAAGATTGTATATTGCAGTAGCCATTTGATTGTCAAAAACAAGAATCAAATGGTTTGGTTGTAATGGAAAGACTTCGGATATTTGGAATTAGTTTCTTAGATTTTATTTCCCTAGGTTATAGCTATCTCCTCTTCTCTATCACAAAAACTTAATTCATCTATCTCCCACCAGAGATCATAATAACAGGAGCTGAAACAAATTAACCTGAAATAGTATCTTCACAAATGATATGAATTACCATCCAGTTGCTAAGGTTTCCAAATTCTCTAGTTAAATAAGTTTGATGGGTTTTTACTTCAAGAAATCAAGTGAAATTATAAAATTAACTTGATTTGTAATGTTTCTTTGATTATTATGAAGTTTTAGTCTTTGTAATGTTAAATATGATCACCATTTCAAATCTCCATTAATGATTTTATTTTCTTCAGCAGAAACTCACAGAAACTCACAGAAGGAAAGTAAAGACAAAAAGAGAAAGAAACATAAAGTAAAATATCTCGTGAGATTTTTCTCTCTCCCTGACCCCAACAGCTGACTTGTATTGCGTATGTCCTACACACTCCAAATGAGAATGCGAGCAAATAGCGAGTGAAAGTAGCGTGGTATCTAGCATTTTCATTAGATTTATCAGAAATGAGAATATAAATTAATATCCCATGTAGTTTATTTTGAAGTTCCAAATCAATATGTGTCAGAATATTTCCAATCCGTATCCGCAAAACGTTCAATGTTGGTTTGTACATGTGATATAGCGTGTCCATCGTGTATCGGGAAAGTGTTAGAAGTATATCTTGTCCGATGAGGTGTCCATTAGGACATCTTTCTAGACGTGTCCAAACAACCTAATATCCCGCTCAGTAGACTCTTTGCCGAATAATTTTGCCAATCTATCAAGTCCGTACCAGACTTAAATTGGCCAAACTAGTGATTCCGTCCCATAAGTTTATAACATGGTTGTGGGCCGGATTCACAAGCATGTTGCAATATATGTATCAAAAGGCCCTACCATATGCAAATGTACTAATGTTGTTAGTTAGGTCAAATATTAGAAACATGCAGACAGATTGTCAATACATTAAGAGAGTGATTAATAAAGATCAGATTCACATAACCTACTATTTCAGCTCTTATTAGGAAACAACATTAGATGATAAACAAGAAGAAAGAAATCTAGAATAAGAACTTTTAGTTTAAAGAGGTAGTTAGTTATCTTACCCATAACTCCATGTCATATTAAGTAGGGCCCAACCCTAACTACTATATGGAGTACTATGTTTATCCCTGTATTATTATTCACGAATCCTGATCATGTAATCTAAGTATAATTCTTTTCATACCACTCTCATGCTAAAACAGCAAGTCTCGATTGTACATTGATGGGTTTTTTGTTTAAAAAGAAAAGAAACCTATTATAGGGGCTCCAAGCAAAGAGTTTTGAGGGCTCCTAAGAGCAACTGCAGTGGGCGACTAAACTCATTTATTTGGTAAAAAAACCAGGCGTAGCGGGACGGACCATCGACCAAATCCCAGACCATCGACTAAATCCCAGACTATATTTGGTCTGGGACCAAGACCAAACCCAAATTTTTAGTCGAGCGAACGTATAATTAATGCCCCACACCAGGCGAACGTATAGTTAAAACAGGCGAGCATAAAGTTAACGCCCCACACCAGGCGATAACTATACGTTCGCCTGGCTATTTTTTTTTTTAATATGTTGGGGCGGGCATTATACCTTCGCCCCATCATTTGATATTTGTTCTCTTGAATGGGGCGGGCATTATACCTCCGCCCCATAAACTTTTTTTTTTTTTTTTTTTGTTTTTTCCCAAGCACGTGAACAGGATCTCGCTCCATCGGGCGAACTTATAATGTACGCTCCACCATCGGGCGAACTTATAATGTACGCTCCACCATCGGGCGAACTTATAATTTACGCCCCACCAAATTTAGTCTTCTGCCCGTAGTGTCACAACACGGACTAAACCCAAATTTTGGTCTTTTTTTCCCTCTTTGGTCTTTGGTTATGCTCGCACCACTGCAGTTGCTCTAAGGATTCAAATATCCTACAATGAAGATAAGGGGAACTAATTCATAAGAAAAATATTAAAATACCCTTAACCTATTAAATATTGAAAACCTAAAACTAATTTGTTTTCATTCCTCTCCTTTAATTCTTCCATTTTCTTCTTCCCCGTCACCTCCATCGCTTATTTCTTCGATTAATCGTCAATTCTCAAAATAATTCATTATCGATTAACACCATTTAATCCACCCGCAATGACTTCAATAAGGTAAAAATCAAAAATCCATCTTATTTAATTGGTTTCAATGCATGGATAAGCGGAATCGATCGAATTGGGTTTTTGAGAAAACAGTTCAGAACTGTCTACGGTTGGGAAAATTCATATTTCCCAACCATAGACTGAACTGTCTACGGTTGGGAAGTATGAATTTTCCCAACCGTAGACAGCCTACGGTGGGGAAATATGAGTTTTCCCAACCGTAGACTGAACTGTCTACGGTTGGGAAGTATGAATTTTTCCAACCGTAGACAGTACTGAAACTGTTTTTGCAAAAATAAGTGATGGGTTTTCTTAGTTTTTTCTTTTTATGATCGTCATCTTCATCACGACGGACAAGAAGAAGAGAGAAAGAAAAATAATAGGTTTTCTTTTTTTATGATCATCATCTTCATCATGATTTATGAATGAAAAGAGAATGAGAAGACAATAGATTTAGTTTTTTTGTATATGATCATCATCTTCATCATGATTTATGAATGAAATGAGAAAGAAAACATAATAAATTTAATTTTATAATTCATGGAGGGTATTTTAACCATTACAAAAAATAGTTAGATATGGGGTTTTGTTGATTATTATTTCATAACCCGGTTTTGTCATCTTATAAGCCCTCAAAACCAAATGTTTGGAGCCCCTATAATAGGTTTCAAAGAAAATGAGCAAATCCAAATAAATCAGCTTAATTAGTTAAAAAACTAATTTCCCCCACCATTTTTTGATTTTAATAAGTTGTTGGTAGGAAATAAAATATCAATGGCAATCCATTTAGTAGTACTTAAAAAAAAAATGATACGTAAAGCAATTGCGGTGTTTCGTTAAGCGACATGCATTAGGGGGCCTGGGACTTCCATTCTAAGCACGCCTCAACTTTTGGCGTTCTAATGAGCATAATTCAACACGATAAGGATTGTGAGATCAGCAACAGGAAGATATAGTGTTTTAATTAGAAGAAGATTAGAACATGCATGTTGCCCTTTATCAGTGGGACGGAAGAGAGCCCCAGAGAAAAAGACCATTTGCTAGACTAGAAAAATAACCAGCGAATTCCTAATTATGTTTTAGGAGAAATATAAGAAAAGATAGGGGCCGAGATTTTTCATGTGGACGCATGTGCATTTATGTTCCCACCACTATTACTACTACTGCTAGAAGTAGTTAGCTAGATAGCTTGGTTCCAAGGTCCAGCTAATGAGGGTGGGGATCGCTCAGGAAGTCAGGAGTAGACTTCTTCTACATAAAAACCAAACTATATTTCGCTGCCAGTCTGCCAATATCAAGGTCCACCACCACTCACAACCCCCAGTTCCTTCGACATGATCATCTTATTTCCTCGATCTTCCACTTCTCGACAAGAAACTCCTTTTACTTTCTAGTTGATGAGTGAACTGTTGCGTCAAAGCCTGCGGAAGCGTTAGGTTTGCACTACTACGAGGTATTTCAATATCGCCAAGAACACAATCACACACACAAGAAGAACAAGTATTTAACGAGGTTGAATCCTCGGGAAGGAATAAGCAATTTTATATATCACCGTATAGGTTGGAATATACAAAGCCTAAGCAGAGAAGAAGAGAACTCTTACCAGTTCTGGTGTGTTTTTCTCTAGTTCTCTCTATGGCTATTTATACACATCAATAGGACTGGACACATTCCTTAACAAGGATTACTTTCCTACAAGTATAGGGTTTCCTAACTTAGCTCTAAGAGACAAAACCTCTTAAGTTGTTATACTTAGGACACAAGTACTTGGTTTCCTTAACCAACTAGATTTCTTAATCTAGTCCTTGACCGACCTACCAACAATTCTCCACCTCGGAACATGCATTTATGCATGAGACGATCAATAGATAAAATCACCTCCATCTTCCAACGTCGATTGAACCATCACTGGCTGCCTACGTATCCTCAATAGGAATCAAACCCGACCGTAGTTCTCTCAAATGGCCTTGCTAGAAGACCTCCACCAGGTTCCTAACAACCTCTACCCCAAAAGGGCCTTTCACCAAACCGGAAGGATGTGGATCAATTTCGAACAATGTCGAAACTTGATCCCAGATACTACTTTAGTCAACATATCAGCTGGATTGTCTTTGGTATCGATCTTCACAAGTAGAATGTCTTCTTCTTCAAGAATTTCTCTCACAAAGTTAAATCGTACGTCTATATGTTTGGTTCTAGCATGATGCACTTGATTCTTAGCCAAATAAATTGCACTTAGACTATCACAATGCACATGAAGTTGGTCTTGCACAACTCCTAAGTCATCTAGCAAACCTTGTAACCATATAGCCTCCTTAAATGTCTCTGTCACTGCCATATACTCTGCCTCCGTAGTTGAAAGTGCCACAGTAGACTACAATATTGATCTCCAACTAACTGGTGCTCCTGCTATGGTAAATACATACCCTGTAGTTGAACGTCTCTTGTCCAAATCACCAGCATAGTCAGAATCCACATACCCAACACACAACTAATTGTTTCTTCTATCCTTCACAAACTCCAAGCCAACATCAACTGTACCATAAAGATACCTCAAAATCCATTTCACAACATGCCAATGTCCCTTACCAGGACAATGCATATAACGGCTGACCATACTAACTGCATGTGAAATGTCCGGCCTTGTACTTACCATCGTATATATCAAGCTACCAACAGACTCAGCATATGGGACTTGGGCCATATACTTTCGTTCTTCTTTAGTAGTGGGAGACATACGAGCATTCAACTTAAAATGAGCAGCAAGGGGAGTACTTACGGATTTAGTTCTTTCGTAGACACCAAACTTCTGTAACACTTTCTTCAAATATGCCTTATGAGACAAACAAACCTTACCCTTCTCTCTGTCACGTTGAATCTCCATACCAAGAATCTTCTTAGCCTCTCCCAGATCTTTCATCTCAAACTCAGATGACAACTTGCACTTCAAATTATCAATTTCTTTCTTGTTATTCGATGCAATCAGCATATCATCGACATACAAGAGCAAATATATGAAAGACTCATCACGTAGCTTCTTGAAGTATACACAATGGTCATAGTGACTTCGTGTGTATATTTGGACTATCATAAACTGGTCAAATAGCTTGTACCATTGTCTTGGAGACTGCTTCAGCCCGTACAACGATCTTTTTAGTTTACATACACAATCTTCTTTTCCAGCAACCTTGAACCCACTCCTACTGAGTCATATAGATCTCCTCTTCTAGATCACCATGTAAGAACGCCATCTTAACATCTAGCTGAACTAGGTCTAAATCATATTGTGCTACCAAGGCCAACAAAATACGGATTGATGAGTGTTTTACCACCGGAGAGAACACCTCATTGTAGTCAATCCCTTCTCTTTGGGCATAACCTTTTGCAACTAACCTTGCCTTGTAGCGTACTTGATTCACCGAAGATCCTTATTTCTTAGCATATACCCACTTGCACCCTATGGCCTTCTTACCGTTCGGAAGCTTCATAAGAATCCATGTGCCATTCTTGTAAAGAGACTCCATCTCGTCCTTCATTGCTCCTTCCCATTCTTTACACTCTGCACTGCGTACAACTTCTAAATAGGAAGTAGGAGTACCATCTTCAACAACTAGTAATGCATAAGCAATGTAATCATTCATCCAACCAGGCTTCCTGGTTGATCTTCTCAGTTTGCTGGTTACTATGGTCTCCGTGACCGTAGCTTCTGTATTCTACTGACCCTTGTTCCTCTTCCTCAATAGTGTCACTATCATTTGGAACTTCAGTAGTTACCTCTCTTGCAGACCCAATGTCTTCAGAGGTATTCTGAACAGATACAGACTTAACTGGATTTGGTGGAGTTGCATCAATCTCCACATGCTGCAAAGGCTCATTAGTATTGGTGCTTCTGTTCTCCACCTGTCGAGAACCCCAAGACTTTACCATAGAAATCTCATCAAATGTGACATCTCTACTCATGACTATCTTCTTCTCAACTGGATTCCAAATTTTGAACCCTTTCACTCCACTTTTCATACCCACAAAGATTCCTTTCACGGCACGGATATCAAGCTTGTTTTCACTAACATGATACCACGCAGGACAACCAAAGATATGAATTGAGTCATAATCATAAGCTGGTTTACCAAACCACTTCTCCATATGAGTTTTACCTTCTAATGAAGCTGATGGCAACCTATTAATGAGGAAGCACGCATATGTAACTGCCTCAGCCCAAAACGCTTTACCTAATCCAACATTAGATAATATACATCGTACCTTCTCCAGCAAAGTAAGATTCATGCGTTCAGCTACCCCATTCTGTTGCGGTGTCTTTTTAATTGTGAAGTGCCTCTTTATCCCCACATCCTGACATACTTGCAAGAATGGATCACTCTTGTACTCTCCACCATTGTCCGAACGATCTTTCTGCCAGTTTGAGTCTCAGTTTCCTTTTTCCACCTCACAAAGATTTCTAGGACTTCATCCTTATGCCTCATGGTGTACACCCATACGCGCCTAGAATAATCATCAATGAACGACACAAACCAATGTTTCCCTCCCAATGATGCATTCTTGGAAGGACCCCAAACATCTGAGTGAACATAGTCAATAACTTCACTAGTATTGTGGATAGCTGTGCCAAAGCTTCTTCTTGTTTTCTTGCCCTTAACACAATGTTCACAAAATGCTAACTTGCAGGCAATAACACCTTTCAACAAGTCTTGTTGAATCAACCTATGCAACGACTTCTCACCTGGATGTGCAAGTCTTATGTGCCATAGCTTTGTCTTCTCGGTAGCTGCACTCTCGATGTGTTCAGAAATAGACACATCTCCTGTTGTTGTACTCCCAATCAAGTAGTACAAGTTATGATGATGTGTGCCCTTCATGATTACCATAGATCCAGAGATTACCTTTAGAACACCATTTTCAGCGACTATATTATAGCCCCTTAGCTTCTAAAGTTCCGAGTGAAATCAGATTCTTCTTTATGGCAGGTACAAATCTTACCTCCTTCAGCTCTCTAACCATACCATCATGCATCTTGATACGAACACTACCAATCCCAATCACCCGCAGGGTATGATTGTTTCCCATACGTACTTCTCCATCAATCTCTTCAAAACTTGAGAACCAGTCACGATATGGACATATATGATAAGTTGCTCCAGTATCTAATACCTATGTACCATCTGTAATAGCACAAGCTGATGGTGTCACAGTTAGCCAGAAATCAGAAGCATCATCTGATTCTTCATTACCTTTTGCAATGTTCACCTCGGTCTTGTTGTTATCTCCTTCTCTTTCCTTACGCTTAGGACAATCCTTATCCCAATGACCTAAGTCATGACACCAAGCACACTCATCTTTCTGCAGTCGCGTTCTACTCTTAGAACGTCCTCTACCTTTCCCATAACCACCAGTCTTCCTTTTCTGTCTATTGAACGACCTCTTGCAAGAAGCAAGTCATTGTTAGCTTCACTTGCAAGGTCTTCACGATCCATCTTCCTGAACTCCTCACTACGCAATGCTGTAGTGACCTCTGCGTATGTCATCTTGTCCTTGTCGTGCATTAATGCTTTAATCACGGGTTCATACTTTTCAGGAAGAGAGTTTATCGGACACAAAGCTTGTTCCTCATCGTTGATCTTCTCATCGTAGTTAACCAACTCAGCAAGAACTTTATTATATGAATCTAGGTGTTCGGTTAGAGTTGCACCTCTCTTCATGTTATAGCGATACAAATTCCTTTTAAGATGTATCATATTTGCCACGTTCTTCACAAGGTATTCCTTCTCTAGCTTTTCCCAGAGATCCTTAGCTGAAGTCTCGTGCTGATAATTAACTCTTACTGCAGTTTCTAAACACCCTCGTATCGAAGCAAGACACAATTTATTCATCTTGTTCCACTGCTTGTCATACATCTCCACTGGCTGACCTTCTAGAGCTTCTTCTAGGTCAAGATGAACAAGAGCATCCATTACGTCCGTTCTCCATAAACCAAAGTTATTGGCTCCTGTAAACTTTTCTACCTTGAGTTGTGATCTATGTGAATGAAGTATTTCTTCTTTTGTTTCTTTATCTTTATTTGTGGGATCCGAATGTTCTCCTAAAGGATTTTTCGTATCTTCGTCCCCGTCAACCATTGTTCACAAATAACCAAATATAGATAAAAAACAGAACCTTTGAGATTAGTATTACCTCAAGCAATCTTCAGAAAAAAAATACCTTCACTTCCACTGCAATCTGAGTACCCGTATCCAAGAGCGTCTCCTTGCTCTGATACCAATTGTTTTGCCAAGCATGCGGAAGCGTTAGGTTTGCACTACTACGAGGTATCTCAATATCGCCAAGAACACAATCACACACACAAGAAGAACAAGTATTTAACGAGGTTGAATCCTCGGGAAGGAATAAGCAATTTTATATATCACCGTATAGGTTGGAATATACAAAGCCTAAGCAGAGAGGAAGAGAACTCTTACTAGTTCTGGTGTGTTTTTCTCTAGTTCTCTCTATGGCTATTTATACACATCAATAGGACTGGACACATTCCTTAACAAGGATTACTTTCCTACAAGTATAGGGTTTCCTAACTTAGCTCTAAGAGACAAAACCTCTTAAGCTGCTATACTTAGGACACAAGTACTTGGTTTCCTTAACCAACTAGATTTCCTAATCTAGTCCTTGACCGACCTACCAACATGAACATGTCAAACCTCTTTGGGAAAACCTTATCTAGACAGGGTAACATGGCCCCATGCGTACCTCCAACTGTGTACACAACTGCTCTTCTTGTGGTTTTAAGCTCTGAGAGCAAAACTGAAGAACCTAAGCCGTTAAATTTGTAGCAAGATATACGTTATGTATTCACAAAATAGGTTAAAAAGACCAAAATCAACAATTCCTAGGTGAAAAAGACATATAAAATTTGATACTGTTTAAATGGACGAGAATGTAAAAATAGCCAGGATGTAAACAGTTTGATCTTACCCATTTTCAAATACTTTTTCTTATTTTTAATTTACATCAGGATGCATCCAGTTTCATCCTCACTCTTTTTTAAGTTTAAGCCAGGATGAATCCAGTTTCATTCTTGCTATTTTTTTTTTTGTCCATTTCACCCATACTAATTTTTGCTCGTCCATTGGAACCATGTTTTAAAAATATTTAGACAAATGACCCATTTTCCGTTATGTATTTTGGTATAATTTTTTCATTTCCTTTTTACTTTTCTTGTCTAAGAAATAGGCAAGAGTGGCCAGCCAAATGATACGACTGTTATAGATGATCGATGTGTTGGCAAGTTATAGAGTTCTTTTTATTGATCATGCATCCGCATGTGAGTTATTAATATATCAATTAATAATGGATGAGATCATGAGGAAGTATACAGATATATATAGAGACAAAGGTCATCGGATACAATGCCGAAACAGGCGATCGTACTAATGAAAAGCATGTAGACTATATGTTCTGGACGGAATTGCTGTTGATTGAGCGGGGAACAATTGTGGATCGAGCAACAAAACACCAACTCATTTAGACAAGTATATAACTAGTAAATGATTTCTTGGAAGTAATCCGCGTTGAAAGTAAGGTCTTCAAAAACCAATTTATTCCTATGTGTCCAGACAGTCCAAGTTATGGCTGCTGGAAGGACATGCCATAACGCGTGACCAGCTGATGAGAGATTTTTGATCCTCCATCATCTTGTACTGAATTTCCGATTTAGAATCGTCAGGCAGATGGAGAGACTTGCAGACGTGATGTCATGAGATATATGCACAAGTGCTACTTGGTGGGCAGCATGTGTGCATACGTAGATGCATGGTTGGCTTTCTTTCGTCTCCTAGACAAGTCACATGAAACTGTTTTAGGGTAGATATTTTCAGATCGGATCCTTCTAGCTATATGTATTGTCATGTATCATCCCCACTTGCTACCATGCATATATATTTCCACTTGCCAATTTATTGATTAGCTGTTTAGTATAGGATTACATGATGAAATGCATAAACTAAAAATAAAAATAAACTTAGAAAATTGTTGAAGTTTATGTGAAAGTCATCTTCATAAGGCATAAATTCTTCTTATCGGGCAAATAGACTTCCTGTTCTGAGGTTGGTATGTGTCGCACATGATGAAGAGTACATAACTGCACAGTACATTCACAAGTCACAACATATTGCGCTTAATCTAATAGATAGATTAACAGAGTCTAAATTTGTTATTAAGGTACAATTTGTTGGTATTTCTTCGTACACGTTGACGTTGTTAATCCTGAGTTCGATTTAGCCGTATAAACAATTAATTATTGCACATGTGATCTTATATTGTGCGAGTCATGCGACTACTAGTTACTGTGAAAGGTTATGTTCGAGAGTTTTTTAATTAAGAATTATTTTCTAGACATTGTCGGGGATGGTTTTATATCTGAACACTGATCGTGAACCCGAACATTTAATAATCTCAAACTGTGCTAACCTCGGATCCACCGTGCTCCTATTCAAATACAGTAGGATTATAAACATTTTTATGTTCATAATCCATTGATAAATTTTGTATAAATTTCGAATGAAAGTCGCGGATCTAACTTTACGGCTATTGGATACTTCAAACATTTCTTTTTAATTGATCTCACTCTTAGGGATGTTCCTATGAACCATTCAAATGGCATAGTTTGTCATTTTTGCACTTATTATTATATGACAAACTACTCAACGTAACTGCTTAAATGTCAAATATACTATTTAGACACCTGCAAAAAATATTCCGCTGAATGATAGAGACTCCATCGCTCGATGATCAGAAAAACGCCTGCGATAATTTTTATATCGCTCGGTGTTATGAACATCGCTCAGTTATTTACCATCGAATGGTAAGGAATTCCAAATGTATAAATACTCAACTTCAAATTCATTTCATCTCACACCAGAATTTCTAATTATATGTAAAATCTCTCGATTTTCACTGTTCTTTTAATCTAAAATAAGATAAACTAATTACACCTTCTCTACGCTTCATAATTTTCTAACTTCATGTAATATGGCTTCTCAATCTCAAGGAAAAAATAACAGAGGTAACAAATTTCGGGGTCCAATATCTACCGTTGCTGAAGATGAATGTATTTGTCGTAATTATGTTTGTTTTTGTTGGGATCTTGCAACAATGAACAGCACGTTAGATGTATCAAAATAATATGTAAAGAACTAATGCGAAACAATTCTACCGAAATAATTTGGCTTTCAAAGCCGCGCGACCATGCTCTTTCAAAGTGACGAATTTGTCAAAACCAACCATGATTGGTTTTGACCGATTGGTCGAGTGTGTAGGCGGTCACATGGTGATTGTGTCGACATGCTCCGGCCCTTTGAGTCTACATCTACACCTCCATCTATGCCTCGCGAATGTGGATTGAGACGTTTTACGGCACATGTAATATGCCGCAAACCCTAATTTAGGGTTTTCCGTCCATAATGCTTGGTATGGACGGTTTCTTTGCCAATGGTCGACCATGCGGGGTCGGTTGTGTGTATTCCATACCGCTTGGGGGTGATGGAATTGATCCGGGTCATCCAATCATGCTTGTGGAGTCGATGACCGCGATCGATCATATCCGGCAAGCTAAGGCCGTGGGTATTCCATACCATGCTTAGGGTGATGGAATTGATCCGTGGTCATCCAATCATGCTTGTGGAGTTGGATGACCGCGATCGATCATATCCGGCAAGCTAAGGCCTGGGTATTCCATACCATGCTTGTGGTGATGGAATTTGATCTCGTGGTCATCCAATCACAGGAGTTGGATGGGTTCGAGAACAAGTTGTCCTAATATACACACCGAGATTATATAACACACCGAGAGGGGGCGGGAGCATCGAGTATTTGATGGTTTCATTATGTTACTCTATATATGAGTAACACCGGCCTCATGCCACCCGATAATGATTCATTATAGTGCTTGAGGTTCATGATGTGCCACACCGATAATGAGTCAGGAAATACAAGGCCGATATGAAATTCACAAGAAGGGATTGTTGCTACATGATCCATTCTTGGTGAATTAAGTGAGGAATATCCAACACTTATAAATGGAAGTTTTTACAAATCTAACCTTGAATGAAAATCCACCATCAACATTAAGTCCCCCGCCTAGCACATAATGGTTCACTGGGATGTGCCTAATCGATTGATCGTTGCGCATGCTTCGTTCGTGGGGTTACTGCCCGCTTGATCGAACGTGGGCTTGTTGTGTCTCGCTTTGCTGAAAGTGGGTCCACCGTGTACATAATTTTGAGACTTGAGCAAAACTCTGTCTTGAAACTTATACTGATCGAAATCAATTATACTTGAACGATGTTTGGTTCGTAGTAACCGTTTCGGGGAGGATCATTGTGAGGATCGGGTCGGTGCCAGTAGGAATCTCCATGACAGACTGCTCAATGTCGCCATTTGAGCTCTGCAAAATTATAGGGACGAGCCCCTTCGTATAAAACAAGTTGTCCTTAACACATTAGGGTAACCAATCATACTCGAGTTGAGTAATGCTAAACCCTCATAGCATGAAGATGTGTCATAATGCTTGGTATGGATAAGACGGGGGTCGGTTGTGTGCCCGATATAACTTGAGTTAGCACAACGCAAAGTTACCCTTTCTTCGAACTGATCTGTGGTCATCCAATCATGCTTGTGGAGTTGGATGGAGGTAAAAACGCTAATATAACACATAGGAAGAAACCCAATATAGAATAAATGGTTTCATTATTGTGTTGGAGACTCTTTTTCGTCCCATGCCACACCGATAATGATTCATTATAGTGCTTGATCATGTTACTCTATAAGAGTAACAGTCATTTTCAGAAATACAAGTTGGGATTTTATCCAGGATGAGGGAAATCCAACACTTATAAATGGCTTTATCTTTTACAAATCAATTTTTCCGGGTTTTTACAAATTAAGAATGTTTTAACACATTTTCTTCGAGTTGAGTAAAAAACAAGTGGATAAAGGAATTTTACCCTTTCTTCGAATAATGGATAAAAACTCTAGAATAAAAGAAGATTTTTTTAAGAAAAATAAGTTTGATGAAAATTAAGGTTTTGGTTTTTTCAAAAACAAGTAAAAGGAATTTTACCATAAATAAAACTCTTAAGAAATAAGTTTGGAATTAATTTCCTAAAGAAAAACTCGCCAAAAATAAATCCGTGTAGAAAAGGGACTTGGTGCATGGCATACGCGCATATCGCATGGGTAAAAATATGTATTTTTGCCCACCCGCTCCACCCACGTTTTACAATTCATACATAAGAGTATGATTATATAGTGGAGCTCCTCTTTAGTTTTCCACAATGTGGGACTAAAGGTTCCACTTCATTCACCCAAAAATGAGTGAGTATCCTTAGACCCTTAGGTCATTAGATCAAACCACACCAAGACCATAAAACATTTTAATTAAAACTCATTTTCTCCAACAATCCCCCACATGAATGAAATCTAGGAAAACGAAAAATCGAGTAAGGAAAATACCATTTAGGCAAAGGTGTCCATGAGGTCTTGAACCCTTACTTAGTGAGAAGTTACAGGAACTACATGCTAGACAAGTGAACATAGTCTTGAACCGATAGCATTGGTGTAATTCGCGACAACACCCACGCATGATATCCTCCCGGCGTTGCTAAGTTCGTGCCGTTTTGTCCAATTTGGCCCCGGACATATCCCCGTTTCTCGAATGCTCTAGAGAATTGGCTCAATTCTCATAGGAAGCGCCCCACTTCCACATTCGGATAGGTGAGTTCCATCAAGAGTGTTTTTGCTACACCCCACTTCAATCTTAAATTGAAACTATGGAACTCATTAAGACTTATTTAAAAGTCATCCTCCACATGCAAATCACACTATCACATCAACACCATAGGGAAGGGACGGAGAATGAAATTCTCTCGATAGTGTTTACCATTACCCAACATGAATTAGTTGTCTCATTCGAAACCTTGATCTTGGAATCTCCAGTCAAGCAAGGTTGAGTATCCTTCATGGCAAGTTTAATTTTTGAGCCTAAGCCCCATCCCCTCGATGCTTTACTAACTATCTCCTTGGACAAACCTTTCGTCAAAGGGTCCGCGATATTCTCCTTGGACTGCATCCAATCTATGGAAATAACGCCTGTTGAGATTAGTGTTTTCAAAGTATCATGTCTTCTACGAATATGTATAGACTTTCCATTGTAGAAGCAACTCTTAGCTCTACCTATCGCAGATTTGTTGTCACAATGTATAGATATAGCTGGCATGGCCTATGCCAGAGAGGAATATCTTCTAAAAAGTTTCTTAGCCATTCGGCCTCCTCTCCTGCTTTATCTAACGCAATAAACTCCGATTCCATAGTGGAACGAGCTATACATGTCTGTTTGGAACTCTTCCAAGATACAGACGCACTTTTCGCTAGAGTGAATACATATCCACTCGTAGACTTAGAATCCTCGATCCCGTTATCCAGTTTGCATCGCAAAATCCCTCAAGGACGGCCGGATATCCTTTGTAATTCAAACTAAAGGTCATTGTGTACTTCAAGTACTTTAGCACTCTAATAAGTGCATCCCAATGTATCATACGGATTCTGTGTATACCGCTTAACCTACTTACAACATAAGCAATGTCCGGTCTCGTACAATTCATCAAATACATCGACTTCCTATGACTCTCGAGTATTCAAGTTGGTTAACTCCTACACCCTTATTCTTCTTGAGACGACAGTTAGAATCATAAGGAGTACACACAAAGTTCTGATTAAACCGATTAAATTTCTTAAGTATGGATTCAACATAATGAGACCGACTCGAGACTATAGCCATTAGAAGTTTTTCTAATCTTCATCCCTAATATGACATCACGGGGCCTAAGTCTTTCATGTCAAAGTTCTCATTCAACAATTTCTTAGTGGAATTAATAACATCCATGTTTGTACCTAGTATAAGCATATCATCAACATACAAGCATACAATCACACAGGCATCCTTGACAAGTTTAGTATAAACACACTTATCGATTCATTAATTCTAAAACCACTAGAAATCATCACATGATCAAATTTTTCATGCCATTTGTTTAGGTGCTTGTTTCAATCCATACAAAGATTTAACCAGTTTACACACTTTCTTTTCACAACCTTTAACTACAAAGCCCTCAGGGTGTTCCATATAAACTTCTTCATCTAACTCACCATTAAGAAACGATGTCTTTACATCCATTTGATGTATCTCTAAATTATGGATGAAGCTATAGCAATTAACATCCTAATGGAGCTAATTCTACTCATTTGGTGAATAGGTGTCAAAGAAATCTATACCTTTTATTTGTCTCAGTAGCCTTTAGCTACCAGCCTAGCCTTGTATTTTTCAATAGTTCCATCTATCTTACGTTTTCTTTTGAAAATCCATTTACAACCTATGGCCTTACACCCTGGAGGTAAATCTACAAGTTCAAAAGTACCGTTTTCTCTAATGGAATCCATTTCACTAATTGAAGCTTCTTTCCACCACGGAGCTTCTGGACAAGTCATGGCTTCTCTATAAGTCTGAGGATCGACTCGGCTAGGTATGTAATGCAACCAGGATAGGTTTTCTCGGTTCTAACCCTTTTACCTCTTCTAGGTTCCACTTCGGTTCATCTTCCTCTAAAGGTAATAATTGACTAGTTGAAGGAACATCTAGGGGATCATCTAAACATCTCTTTCGAGAATCACGTTTCAAAGGAAAAATAGTTTCAAAAACTCAAGATCCCTAGACTCCATGATAGTATTCAACCCTATGTCGAAATTTCAGTAACTCACAACCATAAACCTATGAGCACTAGAATGCTCGGGATACCCTATAAAAACACAATCAACGGTTTTGGGTCCTATCTTATTTTTCTTAGGAGGAGGGATGCCCACCTTTGCCAAGCACCCCCACACTTTGAAGTAATCATA
This sequence comes from Papaver armeniacum, assembly GCA_023531295.1. NCBI lineage: Eukaryota > Viridiplantae > Streptophyta > Magnoliopsida > Ranunculales > Papaveraceae > Papaver > Papaver armeniacum. The sequence goes on from JAJJWW010018675.1 coordinate 41,838, forward strand.
AGATGGTTGTCTACCTTTCCATAACTCATATGGAGTTTTATCCGATCCTTTAAAGGGTACTGCTCGGGATGTAATTGGCGGAGAGGATAGCCTCCCCCACAAATTCGAAGGTAATCCCGAACTAATCAACATGGCATTCATCATATCCTTAAGGGTACGGTTCTTACGTTCAGCTACACCATTGGATTGAGGTGAATAAGGGGCTGTAGTCTCATGTATTATGCCATGTTCTTCATGAGAAATCTCCTACGGGAATTTCATACTCACCACCACGGTCAGACCTAATAGTTTTAATGGTAGTATTTAATTGGTTTTCGACTTCACTTTTATATATCTTAAAGGCTTCTAAGGCATCATCCTTCCCTCTAAGTAAGTAAACATGGCAAAGATTTCGTACAATCATCTATAAAAGTAATAAACCATTTCTTACCACCTCTTGTTTGAACCGACTTCATATCAACTAGGTCCGAGTGGATTAAATCTAAGGGTTTAGAGTTTCTCTGGACATTCTTATTGAATGATTTCTTAGCATGCTTAGATTCTACGCAAATCTCACACTTATGATTTTTATCTAAAGTGAATTTGGGTATGCACCCTACGCTAGCCAATTTATGCATTGATTTATAGTTTACATGACCAAGTCTACCATGCCAAACGTTCAATGACACACACATGTAAGCGAAGAATCATTCAATTTCAATTCGGGACGAGTTACATTAAGTTTATATAGACCCCAGTCTTATAACCCTTACCCACATAATCATTGCCCTTAGTTACTATAAGTTTTCCGGACTCAATTGTAACTTTAAAACCCTTATCATCTAAAAAGAACAAGAAACAAGATTTTTGCAGATGTCCTGGAACATGAAGAACTTCATTCAATGTGAGAGTCTTTAGGATGTGAGCTTGAGACCGACCTTTCCTTTTCCCGCAACCTCGATGCGGATGAGTTACCCATATAGAGTTTCTCGCCTTCCCCTACCCTCCGGTAGGAGGTGAGCAGTCTTTGTTCCCACAAACATGCTTGGTAGCTCCAGAGTCTACCCACCAATCCATCACATTGGTCACCAGATTAACTTCGGACACCACAAAGCAGTAAAACTTCGTCTTTGCTTTTCTCAACCAAGTTAGCATTATTCTTCTTATCCTTACGTTGTCTACAGTGAACTGCCATATGACCAGTATTTCCACACACCCAACAAGGACCCTTAATTTTATTAATGCTAGATTCTGGTTTACGAAACGTACCTTTCTTGTTAGGTCCATGCTTCGAGTTGCGATTATTGTTGTCACCTTTTCCAGCTTTGGATGGCTTATGTTCAGACATATGAGCTTTGTTAGACATGTCCCTTGCAGATGACACGTACTTGTCTTTGGTGCACAACATCTCTTCCACTTGAATCTTCTTTCCCAATTCAACCATGTTGATCTCGCCGATTTCATGCCTCGGCTTTTTCTTGTACTCCGACCAAGAAGATGGTAACTTCTCAATCACCGCAGACACTTGAAAAGTCTCATCAATAACCATACCTTCAAACAAGAATCTGGTTAATGATTTGTTGAAGTTCGAGGAATTGATCAACAACAGACTTATCATTCGTCATCTTGAACTCCATAAACTTTGCTACAAGAAATTTCTTGCTTCCTGCAGTCTCAGCTTGGTACTTTGCTTCTAACGCAATCCATAATTCATAAGCAGTTAAGCTATCTTTAGCATTGTAAAAATCATACATCGCATCCTCCAAACCATTCATGATATGATTTTTAGCCATATAGTTACCCCTTGTATAATACGTTCTATCTTCATCAAAAGTATTATCTTGGCAGCCATCAAAACATCAAGAGGACCTTGCAAAGATTTGCGTCCAAATCATGATTGCTCGAAAAACAAAGATCTTGGATTGCCATCTCTTGAAATCCTTTCCGTTAAACTTCGTGGTCTTTCAACGTTAACGTTCATCTTTGTTTCCATTGTTGACATCGTTGCAAGGAATACTAATGTGTTAAGATTGTTGGGATCTTGCAACAATGAACAGCACGTTAGATGTATCAAAATAATATGTAAAGAACTAATGCGAAACAATTCTACCGAAATAACTGACGAGGGCAGAATCACAGGTTCAACAAGTTGTCCTTAACACATTAGTTCGCGGGTATACTCGAGTTGAGTAATGCTAAACCCCTCACAACGAAGATGTGTCCAGGATAAGACTGCCCGATATAACTTGAGTTAGCACAACGCAAGTTACCCTTTCTTCGAACTCAGCAACAGGGATGGAGGTAAAAAACGTATGAAGAAACCCTAGAATAAAAGAAGATTTTTTTCAGTGTATAGAAAACAGATTTTCGAGTTGTATTTATAGGATGAAAATACTTGCAAATCAAGTTAGGTTTTGGTTTTCTTCAAAAACAAGTAAAAGGAATTTTACCATAAATAAAACTCTTAAGAAATAAGTTTGGAATTAATTTCCTAAAGAAAAACTCGCCAAAAATAAATCCGTGTAGAAAAGGGACTTGGTGCATGGCATACTCGCATATCGCATGGGTAAAAATATGTATTTTTGCCCACCCGCTCCACCCACGTTTTACAATTCATACATAAGAGTATGATTATATAGTGGAGCTCCTCTTTAGTTTTCCACAATGTGGGACTAAAGGTTCCACTTCATTCACCCAAAAATGAGTGAGTATCCTTAGACCCTTAGGTCATTAGATCAAACCACACCAAGACCATAAAACATTTTAATTAAAACTCATTTTCTCCAACAGTTTTACCCAAGATCGCATTGATGATGCACATCAACATGGAGAACACCATGTGGGATAACATATTTCTGAAATACCAAGAACAAACCATGAACATAAATGATCGTGATTCCAATGGGTTTTGCAATGTTTCATTACAATCAATAAGGAAGTCGACTTATATGTTGTTGCGATAATGCAAGCCAAGAGAGGCCGGAAGAGTGGTAAGTTGACGTAGAAAGAAAGTGTCGTGCAAATTAGCTACGCCAAAGTGGAAAAAATTTCCAATTCGAAAGTTGTTATCATATTTTAAAAGTGATGAACAAATATAATCCAGATGTATTAGCATCTAATCAACAAGTACTTGACAGATCATCATACAATTCTTCTCCTTCAACACCAATTCAGCAGGTCCATCAAATCCAACTTCTTACCAGATACCACAACAAACCCAAATTCCAACATAATTCTCAATGAAGATAGTTAGAGAAAATTACTAGGGAGAAACAATACAAGATCGGCTAGAAAACATTTTTTAGATGCCTATCCGAGATCACAATTTTTAGTTAGGATCGCTGAGCTACTGCTTTATTATTGGTTGGTTAGAAGGGGTATGAATGTGGATAACATGTGCCATTTTTGAGAAGAAGAAGATGAGACAAGTGCCCATTTATTTTATGATTGTTGACAAACAAATTAAGAGAATTTGAGATTATTTTATTAGAGGATGAAACTTCAATTGGAATTACGATAGTAATATATATTGCGACGATAAAAGCTTGGAGCCACGATTGGGGTAATGAAAGACATAACCTTATATCGAACAACTTACTGGCTGTAATATGACGGTACATATGGAAAAAAAGGAACTCTAGAATTTTCAATTACAAATGGAGAAATTTGAAAAGTATAATTAAAGATATTAAGATTCATGTCTATTTTTGGGTGGAGTCAAACATCAACATTTTGGGTTTAACCGCTAACATGGTGATAGCTTTATGGAACTCACATTTTTATCGGCCGCTTTGAATTAGGAGAAAATTGGTGTATATTATTTTATTATTTTCACGTGATTTTTTGAGAGATTGATTTCAAACTCAGTCGACCTTAATTATATCGGTTGTATTTGTATGGTCGAGGTAAGTACCTCTTTTTGAATGAATTTATTCTTGTTGATATGAGAAAAAAAATGGTTGGTTAGTGATTAATGACACTGTACTTAATTCATATACTAATAATTACTGCAATTTACAGCAGCGTCATTTATTTACGGTAAATATATAAGATTTGAGGGAGGATCCATGGACACTCTTAGATGGACAAGGTCGGATAAGATTTGCGCCATTTTCTCCGGTAAATTCAAACGACAATGAATTTAGGTCTAATATTTTAATGATATGTTCCTATTATAAGACTTTATATTCCTACCAAAAATGAATGCAATTCGAGATAGCAAACCTGACCATCTACCGATCTTAATTTCAACCGTTAATTTTGAACGACTGATATTCAAAGGGGTAGATGGTGGTTTTATACATCTCGAATTGTGCTCATTTTTTGTAGGAATGTAGAGTCTTATAAGAAGAATATACCTTCAAAATATTAGACTTAAATTCATTATCGTTTGGGTTTTGCGGAAAAAATGGCGCAAATCTTGTCCGACCTTGTCCATTTAAGAGTGTCCATGGATCCTCCCTCAATATATAATACTACTAAGAAAAAAAGGTACTCATGATGTCAGCTTCCAAGAATATATAAGGCGTTTTGTTTATAAAGATCTGGCTGGATTAACTGTTGCTGGTCCTAAAACGGAACATGGAATTAAATAATTAACTACCAGAAATAGATAAGAAGTTTTAGTTTATTTTTTAGCAAGTAGCCGCGTATATTTGTACTACTTAAACTTCAAATTGTACTACATACCCCATAAATAAATAGATTATGTAAATTAACTAGGGTATGACCCGTGCCGTAACGGCACGGGATTTGGTTTGTCCTCTGCCAAACGTCTTCGACATAAGTCCTATCAGGTATAATCCCGATTTTTAGATCAAAATGCAGAGAAATCCATGACTTGCAAATGTGCGAAATACAACTTCTTTAGATTTAGTGAGCCTGTCACCACCTAATGGTTTTTGATGATCCTTACGACCTTACCTCAATATATATTTTGGGTTGAGAAACCACATGTGGCGTGAAGATCTTAAGCCTCTACATCATCCTCTTGTTCTCCTCTTTAATCAGTTTTATACTTAAGCAGATCGATCGAATTCAGTCGTAAATGCGTTATCCTTTGAAGTTCGGCCTTTTGGTGAATTGGTGCCAAATTTGAATTCAAAAGGCAATAAAGAGTAGAAAATAGAGCAGAACCTAACATCAAAAAAAGATACATTTGAATTCAATTATTTTTTTATAATTTTTTTATAGATTGTAATTAACCTATGGTTGTAATACTTGGGACTAATGATCCGAATAAAATTTCAAATTTTTAGCCTTAAAAATAAAACGACCACCTATTTTTCACCTATGACACTTTAAACATCTCGAAAGCAGTTTCCCACCAACAAAAGTAATGGTTCGTGAAAAATCTTTAAAAAAAAAAAAGAACACTTCTGCTTGATAGTGTCCAACATCATCATACACATTACTTATCAAGATTAAACTACTGTACTGTGTGCAAGGACGATAACTTACTCCACAATACAGAGAAAGGAAGAGAGTTGGTGATGACTGTTAATAAAGAGAACTCCTGCTGCACATTAATATAACCTAAAACTCCATCCACCCGTTCATCATATAACGTTTTAAACAGGAAGAGAGTTGGTGATCACTATTAATAAAGAGAACTCCTACTGCGCACTAATATAACCTAAAACTCCATCCACCCATCCATCATATAACGTTTTAAACAGATAGCAATACATAACAAATCACCAAATGGGTAGGGTCCTTTAACTAAAACCCATCTATTACTTCAAAATAATTGCTATCGGATAATAATTTGAGTGCAGTTTGCTCCGTCCCATCTAGAATAGTCACCACATTGTGGAAACTCGTTGGACAATCCAGATAATGCGTCGTATTATATCTTTCCAAGTCGCTATAAGATGATAAGGCATTACCTAATTTATCTCCTATTAGTACCTCCGTCTCCATTGAAGTGCTTGGCATGCGTAATAACATTATTTCTGCAGTGAAACGAACAAAATAAGCTTCCTTTTTGTTTCGTTCCATCCGATTATAATCTCGATTTGTTCCTGAATCCTATAGACTTGATGATACTATGATAGTAATTTCACAAACAAAGCACTGGAAACATCAATTAAAATAAGAGACAAAAGGCTACCTTGCTGATATATATGGGTAGTCATTAGGGTGCCCTGTAGGTGGAAATTTCAGTACGCCATTTCCAACTTTTTTCACTTTCTTCGCCAATACTAATAACATTTCACCCACCTGGAATCCCTAGCAACCTGTTATAATATATTATTCAATGACTTTGATACATTATTTACCAATTTCCTCAAAATTATAAGCATTTTGCAGCTACCATCTACGTCAACACAGATATACCTCTCGGAACTGAAACTACGGTGTTCTCTAACCACACAATAACCGTATTTAACTCTCCAAAACTATTTAAACTACAATTGTCAATTATCGAAACAAAATGAGGGAATAATATTACCGCGAAATTGATTCATATTGCTGATAAATGATCGAGTTCAATATCAATAGCGGCTGCATTGAACGTTTTTGTCTCATTCCCATTTTTATCTCTATCAGAAGCCTTAGTATTCCATATGATAATACAATTTCAACTCTATAAGCGATAAAAGAAGCGTCTTGATTAGTTTCCGGTACAAAACACCCTCTCCCTGCAAACAAAAACATAAGAAACTTCTTAGCAATGAATTAAGTTATAATGAACCTAAGCTTGTTTTCTAGCATACATTACTAACTGCTATATACTTATAAGAATCCAGGTCTCGACACTTTTTAATTATTAAAATCTGGAATCAAATCAATAACACCGTAGAACCGTCTACGAATTCTTTGATCCATATTTAACAACCTTGATTGCATGCCTACTATTATCTATGTTATTTTTACTATACTAATTCCAGCATGAGGTCCTTTAACAATTTAGGAGTCATGAACGATACTGCCAATAAAAAAAGAAAAAAAAAGCCAATTTGTATAAAGACTTGGATAAACAATAGCAATTAACCTCACCAACCAAACATACACACAAAATTATTTTTAAAATTTACCCTAAAGCATTTTCGAATTTATAATCATATATTCAGTCATAATACACTCAGAGAGTTTTTCTTAAAGTATGTATGAAGCCTCCATCATATGTGCATTGTTGCCAAAATCAAATCAAGGCCATTGAGAGTAGACTTTAAACTCGCAGGAATGATGTTATAACTTATAAGAATCACATTGCTAAGATGCCAATAGTTAGTAGTGTTGTTACCTGGAGTGGTTGCTCTGAAAAACTCTTTTCCAAAACAAAAATAAAAAGTATATGGCGACCTGAAAATCATGAAGATATTTGGTGATCAAGAGAACAAAAGTCAGTTAGTCGAAAATCAAATTGAACTTGAAAGCGAAGATAGTAGAATTATTCCCAAATCAATCTTTTACCTAAAGTTGATGACCATTTTGATTGCTTTTAAGTTATAAGACTGCTCCCAAAATTAAACGAATTCATCAACGTTTGTATGCAGGATAAGAAATGCACATCTTTCTCATCTTCAGGTTCGTCAAAACTTCTTTAGTACCTACACTCCCCAAATTAGTCACTCATTGATTAAAACCCTAAATCAGAGAAGAAAAAATAGGCAAAACTTAGTTGAATGCATATCAAAGTAAGATAATCGAAACCCTAAATAACCTGTTGTTGGGACATGATTCTGAGCATAACCTCAACCACTTCCATCAGCCTAAATTCAAACAACAAAACCAAGGAAAATGATTAAAACAATCTAAAAAACAGATTGACACCAAAAATTAAAAAGAAACCTAATTTAGATGAAGAGAATGCATCGAGCAGATTGACAAAAAAAAAAAAAAAAAAAACGAACCAATAGACTGTTAATCCATCCTTGTGTTTGTTTCTCGATTCATAAATGAGATTAGAAAGTAAAAATTTAAAAAGAACCCTAATCTGAACCAACGTAAATAAGAATGATACATGGTATAATAGATTTTGTCGATGGGTATTATTTCTTTCGTCTTCGATCTCTCAGAAGTGAAGACTGACAACTTTGCTAAGAAGGGTAACTACATTAATGGCAGTATTATTACGCGGTTATTAGGTGGACATTTCAAGGAAAAGGGAACTGTTGTAAATGGCTGGATCTGGCCGTTCTTTATATTTCTGTGCCATTATGGCACGGACCATAACCTATGATAATCTGGACCGTCCTTTATATACCCAAAATGTAAATCAATCAATGGGAAAACACACCTAATCTGCACCATCCTTTATATATCCAAACTGTAGATGACCGTCGATATAGGAAAACACCATTGTCCCTTATAATATAGATAAATATAAAATTTAATTTGTAATCTTAATTCCAACTCAGATTGAAAATGTAGCGTGAAATATCCCAAAGGTTGCATGCGTGGACTGGTGGGGTGTAAATAATAATGTAAGGTCAAGGCGATTCTGTGGCGATATTTCTTGCGATGTTGACTTAGTCAACATTGATTTTTTCTTCGAATTCATGATCAATAGAGAAATCTTAACTTAAATCTAACAATTTAATCATGTTCCTTACTAAATTTTGTTCTGTTTTCATCAAATGTTGTGTATTTCAGTTGAAATCTTTATAGGAAATCTTTGGAACTTGTTTTTCCCCTAAAAGTGAATTTAACCTAATTTGATTCTTTCATGTTCTCCTTCTGTTTTATAACTTAGATTAAAATCATGTTTGATTATTCTGAATACTGATTTCAGTTACTTATTAGTTCTACTAATCTCTCTTAATTTGTTTTGTTTTCAGATTTCTTCTTTTTTCTCTCTTTATTCTAGGTTATGAGCTGATGGAGGTGCATCCATAGCAAATTGAGGAACATCATCATGAGATTCGATAAATCTACAGAAATGGGTTTGAAGCTGTGCTCTTTATATGTTGGGTAATTCTCAATGACACTCCTTCCTAGTCTACGGCTCTAGGTTTCAATAAAGATTGCCTAGCTACTGTTATTCATTGATACTTCACTCTGATCTTTGATGAGAAGTCATTCTAAGTATCTTTGAGATTTTGAGATCCTACTTTAAGTAGGGATTAGATTATGAGCTATTATTTCTTGAAGTTTTTCTTCTTTTTATCTTCCCGGGGATAAATCTATGAGATAAATCAACTCTCTTCATGATGATATGGTTGATAGGTATTTGGGAATCTTCATCTTTAATCAGTCTGGTTTTCTTGTTGAAGATAATTTGCTACTGGTTTTTCCCTAAAAAGCAGTGTTTTGATTCTTAATGCCCCATTATTAAATTTATTTAATTAAAATTTTAGAGATTAATTAACTTAATCCAAGAACTCTCTCAGTAATGGGCGGCCTGATCAGAATAATTTCTACACTTGGCATATATTCTTGGCAGAGTTATTATTCTCTGTTGAGAATATAAATTTTGAACAATAAGTATACCTAGCTTTTCAATTTTCAGTTCTCAATGGTTAATTCTATATTGATTGACTTGTCTATATCATTACTGCAAGCCTGCAATTTTCACTTTTCTGCATGTCTGAAAAACTTTCATTCCCTTGATATCCCAGCATGCTCATATGAATTTCATCCTATTTATTCTAAGGGTTCTTTCATTTTCTTCTCACACCCATTTCCAGCGCTGCAAATCATACATTGTATTTCATTTCTATTGTAGTCTTTTTCATGGCTATCCCTGCTGCATAAGTTAGAGTCTTGGACTTAGATGAGGATGTAGAAGAATTTCCTTTTAGGTTTGGTGCTCTCATTTGCAACAAATACAACTACTACCACAAAACCTCAGTTAAGCACAACCTCAACAGAATCTGGACTGTTGCATCTTCTGATTTTAAGCTTGCTAAGCCATATGTTCAGGGGATGTGCATTCAAAACCTTTTTGTGGCCATGTTCAAGAAAATAAGGGATAGGGATATTGCTTTTGCTGCTCGACCTACACTCATGTTTGGTCAACCGTTTGCTGTCCAGCCTCTTGGTGAATTAGAGTCTATCTTTGATCTTGTCTGGGACAAAACTCTAATGCCTGTGCAGATTTTCATTCCTTCAGATTTGGTCAGTAGAGGAAAGGCGAGAGAAGTTTTGGATGAAATTGGCACCTTTGTCTCTGATGAATCAGCTGCTGGGAATTATTTCGATGCAAAGGTTATGGTACCTCTTAACTCCCCTCTTACCAAAAAGGTGGTCATCAATACAACTAAGCGTACCTATATCATGACAGCATTTTATCTTAAGATTCCTTATCTTATGTGCAAGGAATGTTTTGTTATTTATCATGATGACATTCTGTGTAAGGAAATCCGATCCAGCATTTATGTTCGTGCTCTGCCTGCTCCCTCTGCACGAGCTTCCCATGTCGCTGTCACAAGAATATCGTCGAAGAAGGGAGAAAGCTCTGGTGCATCAGGTCCCTCTAATGCTCGCCCTGCTGAAGTGGTATCAAATGGTTCCTCCAGACCTACTGCTTTCTCGGTTAGCTTGAAGCCAGTTGGTGCTCTTGGCAACAAAGGTTCATCTATTTCTATCTCTGCTATGTCTTCTGTATTGCCTTCAGTTTCTTCTTTAACTATCAAAGAACCTGTCAATAAGGTCACACCTTCTGCATCCATTACTCCTAGTACTGGAAACAATAGCTTCAATGTATCCCCCTTTGATAACCTCACCTTTGGACCGGACGGTCTTGTCCATGATAGGAAAGGTAAAAGGCCAAGAACTTCCTTCGAATCGGAATCCATTAACACTACCTCTTTTTCATCATCAGCCTCATTAAAGTCACTATCTCATTGGCCTTCTATTAGTTCTTTGCCACATTTTAACCCTCCCACAGATACCTCTTTCAATGTGGGAAGTTTAGGAGTCTCATCTAATAATGGTTCTCCTGAGACTAATGTTTTCTGGTCTGCATCTTGTACCTCATTTTCACAAGCTGTGTTTACTTCTTCTGATCTTGGTTTCAACACAACTACTGAAATGAATTACTCATCTAAAATATTTATGAGTGCAAACTTAGAATGCGACTTTGGAAACCCTAATAATCAGATCAGTGATCTTAAGGAGGAGGTTGTTCTTGAGCCCATGCCGTTATCTATGCTTCCACCGGAACCAGTTGTTGCTGAAGAAGAATTTAACAAAGATATCGATCTCATGATGATGGAACCCCTTGCTATGGATGCTTATCCCTCCTCAGCTCATAACCTTGTAAGCCCTCATTCTTTACCTGTTATTTAACGCATTTATCCTTTTGTGTGCTGCAATCTTAGCTCTTTTATTCCTCTCTAGTTGTTTCATTGTTTTTGCGTGTTGTTTTCTCTTTGTTTTCCTTTTTTGCCCCCCTAGTTAAACATGAAATATTTAAGTTGGAACATGAATGGATGCTGTTCAGATAAGAAATGGTTGCATATCTCTAGTCTATTTAGGAAATTTCATTTTGATGCAATTTGCCTTATTGAAACTATGGTGGATAATGACACTGTGAAAAAATATTGTCATCATCTTCCTTTCGACTCGTGGTTTTTCATTCCCCCAACCGGAAAATCAGGTGGACTTGCGCTGGGTTTTTTCGAAAAGTCTAATATTGAAGTTATTCATTCGTCTCTTAACATGATCCATATTGTTTGTGATATTACCCCTAGAATAAAAAATTGTCTGATTTCTTTTGTTTATGGTTCTCTGAATATTGTCGGTATGAAAGCGCAATGGAATGTTTTAGAGAGTATTAGTGATGATGTTCACCTTCCGTGGATGCTGTTAGGAGATTTCAATTTTATTATGCATGATTCTGAAAAACAAGGTGGAATTGCGGCTAACTCTCTAGTGCCTGATTTCATTAGAGCTAAGATGATTGATCTTAACTTTAATGAAATCTTTTCTTTTGGAAATCTGTTTACCTGGTGTAATAAAAGGTTTAAAAATCCTGCTGAGTTGATCTTTGAAAAGCTTGATATAGGGTTTATGAATGACAAATGGGTGTCTCTTCTGCCTTAGACTAGAGTCACTAATTTGGGTAGAGTTTATTCAGACCACAGTCCTATCCTAGCAAATTGTTTTCATTTCGAAAAAAAAAACATTACATTCCCTATAAATTAGGGGTGTCAACGGGTCCGGGTCCTCCCGGGTATCACTAGACCCGGACCCTACTTATAAAGGTCGGGTCCGGTTCCTAAACTTGTGGACCCAGGACCGGACCCATTTAAATACCCGGGTACCTGTCGGTTCCGGGTACCCATTGGGTCTTAAGAAAACTATTAAAAAAACCTCAAAAACTTAATATTTTTCTTTTTTTGGCTTGGATTTAAATAATTTTTATAAAAATTTATTATTATTTCTTATTAATGTACTAAATAAAGATTAAATGTAAGAGAAAAATTTAAAACGAGTAAAATATCAAAGCTAAAACTAGCAAAAACATGAATAAAAGTATGAATAAACGGGTACCCAACGGGTATTACCCGTTTAGATTCGGGTCCAATCGGGTAATTACCCGTCGGGTCCTAAGTTGTTAATGGGTCCAACTTTAGGACCCGGAACCGGACCCAAGTCTACCGGGTCCGGGTAATGGGTACCCATTGACAGCCCTATATATAAATTCTTCAAGTGCTGGCAATTGAGTCCTAATTTTAAAGATGTCATGTCCTCCTCTTGGTCTAAGGGAGTTAAGGGTTCTCCTAGTTTTGTTGTAGCTAGAAAACTCCGCAATGTCAAATTTGATCTTTGTAGATGGAATGTTAACTCTTTCGGTCACATTAAAATACTATTTATAAGCTCAATGCTGAAATAGAAAAGCTCCAATCTTTACCATTCACACCAGTTATTGGTAATTTTATCTTAAATTACTCAAAGCAACTTGACTTCTGGTATGAGATTGAAAACTCTTTCTATAAGCAAAAATCTAGGATAAATTACTTTGTCCATTATGACAAGAACACTCAGTTCTTTCATAATTCTGTCAAGCTCAAAATATGTACAACACCATCCATACGGTTAAGGATGAACAAGGTAATTGGTTGGAGTCTAGAGAAAAAATTGTTGCACTGTTTGAAGCACACTTTAAAAAGGTTTATCACTCTTCTCATCCTTGCTCTGTTGATATTCAAGAAGTTTTAAAAGATGTTCAGCCAATTATTACTAATGAAGTCAACCTCTCTCTTGTGGCCATCCCCACACCGGAGGAAATTCTGTCCACCATCAAAAATATGGAGCCATGGAACTCTCCTGGCCCAGATGGTTTCCCTGCAGGATTTTTACGCGATAATTGGAATATAGTCTCTGTTCAGGTAATTGAGTATATTAAAAAAAAATTCAAAACTAAGTTCTTGCTGAAACAGTTGAACTACACTTTTATAGCCTTAATTCCTAAAGTTTCCAATCCTTCTTCTCCTAATGACTTTAGGCCTATTAGTTTAGCAAACTCAGTTTACAAAAGTATCTCTAAGATCTTAACCAATAGGCTAAAACCTCTGCTAGATTCACTTATTTCCCCTTTTCAGTCAGCTTTTTTTTTCTAATAGGCAAATTCAGGATAACATCATAATAAGTCATGAGATTCTGCATTCATTTAAAAGAATGAAAAAAAGAACTAAAAAAGATTATATGGCTATTAAGCTCGATCTGTCGAAAGCCTTAGACAGATTAGAATGGCCATTTATCATTGTTGTTTTTCAAAAACTTAATTTTTCAAATGATTGGTATCAATCGATGCTTCAGTGCATCAGTACTGTCTCATACTCGATTCTTATAAATGGTTCTCCGGGAGAAGAGTTATCTCCTTGTAGAGGAATTAGACAAGGAGACTGTCTTTCTCCCTATATTTTTATCCTTTGTATGGAAGTCCTGTCACAGATGTTATTAAAAGCAGAATCAGATAACCTCATTCAAGGCTTTAAACTTAGAGCCAATAGCCCTTCTATCTCGCATCTATTCTTCGCAGACGACTGTATACTTTTCTCTAAAGCATCTTTACTGTACGCAAAAAATTTGTTGCATATTTTAAATAAGTTTTCTAAAGCTTCGGGTCAGGCTATCAATCTGGAAAAGTCGGGTTTTTTTACAAGTGTGAATATGCATCACAAACACATTAAAATTCTTTCTAGATCCTTAGGTATCAAGTTTTTGTCAAGCACATAAAAATACTTAGGAACCCCCCCTGTTTGTTAATAGAGACATGACTAAATCCTTTCAATTTCTTATTGATAAGTTCTATGCTAGACTTGGTAATATGAAGAAAACTAATCTTAATGGTGCTGGTAGAACTGTTGTCACTCGACATGTTTTGTCAAGCCTTGTTGTGTATCATATGTCTTGTTTCCCACTTCCTAAGAAGCTTACTTCAAAGTTTGACTCCATTCAGAGAACTTTTTGGTGGGCTAAGAAAAATCCCCGTAAGGCAGTTTATTTTCGATCTTGGTCTGACATTGGTAAATCTAAAAAATGTGGTGGTATGGGTATTATAAATTCTTATGCTTTGAATAGGGTATTTATATCGAAAATTGCATGGAGAATTACTCAGTTCCCTGGACACTTGATTTCTAAATTTCTAAAAGATAAATATTTTAGAATCCAAATTTATTAGAAATAGATAAGGCTGCTGACACCTCATCCTGGATTTGGAAAGGCATTGTAAATAGTCTTAGATTTCTAAAATCCAATATTGTTTGCAAAATCAACAATGGAAAATCTACTAGAATTTGGACTTCTACCCCGTTCTTCTGCTCCTCTTTTATCTATTAATCCTAATTATAATGATTACACTTTTTTTAGTGAGCTTATAGACCCTTATCATAATACATGGAACTTAGATATTCTGAATTCCTTGTTTTGTCCTGAAGATGTTATCAAAATTCATTCGATTCGCCTGAATACTTCTCATGAGGATTAGATTATGTGGGCACACACTAAAGATGGTAATTTTACAATTAAGTCTGCCTATAAAGTGTATACAAATGAGTTTGCTACAGCTGAAGAGTCTTATTTTTGGTCTAAAGTGTGGTCGCTGAACTGTCTTCCAAAAGTTAAGTTCTTCATTTGGAAGGTTTTTGCTAGTATGTGGCCAGTTAATGCTACTATGAATGCTTATAACAACACTATTGATCAATCCTGTCCTCTCTGCAACAATGATTCTGAAACTGTCCTTCATCTCTTCTTTTATTGTCCTGTTGCGTCTCACATCTGGTTTGCTTTATCTCTTCAACATCTGATATCCTTTGACTTTCTGTGGCCTGATAATTACTTTCTGAAATGGTTTGATATAAGGCTAGGTCAGTCGCCTTTCCCTGTTGGATGGCCTAGTGTAGTTGCAATTATTATGTGGTGTATATGGAAGCTGCGATGTGAAGTAGCTTTTCAGAAAGTTGAGATAAATCTTGACAGAGTTATCCTCAACATTAAAAGAATGTTGAATACTTATATTCATCCTCCCCTTGCATCTGTCTTTCGTGTGGATACTAAAACTCCCACTTCTGAGGTTGATCATATTCTATTCATTGATGGCTCTTATAAAAACTTTAACATGGGAACTGGTTTGATCTTATGTGATGTTGCAGGAAGAATAATTTCTTGTAATTCGAACTTTGGGATGGCTCCTGATGCAGTTAGTGTTGAAGCAATGGCGTTGTTTTTGGTTGTATCCTGGGCAATGAAGCTGAATTTGTCCAAAGTTCTTCTTGTTAGTGACTGCCTGCAAGTGGTAGATTTTGTGAATGGAGTCAGTCACTCGGCCGGATGGAGATGCAGTGATATTCTTCAAGACTGTTGCTGCCTTCTCTCTAGTAGTTCTGTTTTTAAGCTTGTATATATTAGGCGTACTATGAATAAGTTTGCAGACCGGCTTGCACGTCGGGCTAGGAAGTTATGTGTTAAAGTAACTTGGGTTTCATGTCCTCCTTTTTTGAACTATCTTGAGAGGGAACAGATTGTGAACGCTTGTAACTTCCTTATTTGTCAATGAAAGTTTGTTTCTTAGCAAAAAGTAAGAATATTAATGCAAATAGTTGCGTAGCCACCAGCCACTTGGCCATGATGTATGAATGAATGAAGTATTCAAAAGTTATTTATTTGTTAGCTAGCGATTCAAATAACTAATTAAACCACATGTTATAGAAACCATACTAAAGGCTAAGTCCTAAGGTATGCTAATCTAGCAGCTAGATTAGCATTCTTTGTCAGCTTGGACAATTTCCTAAGTCCTATTGTAGTGGTAGTCTATCATGCTAGTCGGTTCAGCGCAACCAAGCTCAGCAGTTAGATAAAAAAATAAATCTAGATGCGTTGAACCATTCCGTGAAAAGGTGATTTTTGTTGCGCTGAACCATACAGCGCAACTATCTCGTTACTACTTCAAGTGCAAGCAAATGCTAGGAGAGAGGACTAGTGTTAACAAATAGACAACATTTTTGTTTTTGAACTGCAACACTTTTTGGCTAATCTAGCAGCTCAATCTATCCCATAGGATTTAGTTTGATGGGAGTGCCAAATTTTTGGGGAGAGTACCAGGATCTATATGAGATGTAGGATTTTATAGTTTATTTTATATGAATTTTCATATCATTCCCAATAAATTAATACCTCTATTAGTAACCATGCTTATATTTAAGCATCTGTACTAGTGGTTAAGACACATCTTCCGGTGACATCTCCTTTCAGTTTAACTTGCATCATGTTTGGTTTTGCCACTATTTTGATAGGGTGGTCTACATAGGCATCCATTATCATTAGCCTACAAGTGTCTATATATACCTCCTAACTTTATGTTTATTTCACCTCTATCTTCATTTTATGTTTTGATTTAAAATTGTAATCAGTTATATGGTTTCATTATTTACCCTTTTAAAATTGTAAATTCCCATGATATTTCTTTTTCGTTCTAGAACATAGGGTTTTCGAGGAGAAACCTTATCGAATCCCAGCCACCTCCAAATCTTCTCGCAACACCACCACCAACATTACATTCTCAACATCCAGGTTCACATTTCAATCTCCGACCAAATTTCATGATAATTAAAATTATAAGAAATTCGAGATTATATAGCTTACGACAATAAATGCTTAAACATTTAAAATTTATAACCTTGTCAAGGAGATTGGGAATCTATTTACAATACTTTGTCTTACTATTGTGAGTTTGCTTACCCAAACATACCATTTAATCATGGACTATTCTAAATTTCGTATTAAAAACAAGAGCTTATATATTTTGAATTTAATTTGTAGCAAGTTGTTTGTCGTTGAAAGAAAGAGGACGTAACCATTTTTAACATCTCTATAATCGTTAGGGGTAAAGAAACGAGAAACCATTGATCTTCCTAGTATATTTTGAATTTAATTTGTGATAATGTAAAATATAAAGTAAAATATAAAGAAAAAAAAAAGGTTAAATTAAGAATTAATTCTAGCAGACCATCACTTCTTGTTTCTCGAAGGATCGAAGGAGTCAGGGAGATGGAGGTGGAGCAAAGGAAGAGGCAGAAAGATAGTTTGAGATATGGAGGTGGCATATAATTTAGAGAACTAATCTTTTAGGTTTTGCAATCAAGGGTAAAAATATATTTCACGGATCAAATAGAGGTAGGCCTCAAGGATAGCACTTGGTTGGTTCCACTTCCACTATCAAGATAGACATTAGCCTTCATTTTGATAGCGGTAGTATTTAAAACAAACACCAAAAAAGTGAGGTCCACGACTATATGGAAGGTGGTAGTGATCTACCACTAGATAGAGGAAAAAATTAACATTCTACTAAAAAAACTTTGAGATGTCAATTAGGTAGTTTGAAGAGAATTTTCGTCTTTATCTATATTACAAACCAATTTAAATTGTTTCCTATACATATACTTTATTTAATTAGATGTAATCATTTTCTCAGAACTTAAACTAATTTTCGATTTAAATTTGGTAAACGTGTAAGTTCATGTATATATTTACGGATTCTGTTTTTTTTTAATTGTAGTGTGATCCTTTTTTTTTTTATACTTTTCTATAAAAACAATCAATGAGTTAAATACCTTGAAATAGAATGAATATCTAACATGGAATTTATGTAATTAAGGATCCCATGAGTTCCATCAGTATGGAGGTTGCTTAGTACATCGTGTTGGACGAGAGTATGAGCTAACATGTTGGTCTCACCTTGATGCGAAGGATAGTTGAGTCAAATTGATTAGAAATATGGGTTGAATGTCTTCGGTCTAGCATCTAATCTTCCCCGGAAGATTGAAATTGAAATCTCCTTGGTTGGAGATTTAATTAAGATAATGCCATCTTCTTAGATGAAGATCTTGTTAGGCTAACCCCTATGGGCTAGATTGGAGTGCTAGATTGGCCAAAAAGTGTTGCAAATCAAGAAAAAAGTGTTGGAAAAAAGTTAACACTCAATCTGGCTACTTCTCTCTCCTAGCATTTGCTCGCAGTCGCACTATCGGCGAGATTGAAACGCTGAACCGTTCGGCGCTCAAAAAGTGACACAAACGCTGGATTATTCGGCGTTATGCGAATATTCAAGAGAATAACGCCGAATTGGTAGGCGCTGGTATGGACGCCGCTTGGTTCGGCGTTGGTGAATACGTGTGTTGATGAATCAAAAGAAAGGAGATGAAAGAATATTATTCTTAATGAAGTTGGGTCCAAATTTGCATCATTTCCTAGATTAATCGCACTAAATAAAATGCATCAAATTGGTACTACTATCACGACACATCAGTGATAGACTTGCAAAATGACACCATCATGAACTTTAAAAGATGATTTGGTCATTGAGTAGTGAAACCCCACCTTTCCACTTCTGACCATTTATTAATTCGTTGGTGAATAAAGAATAAGGTCAAACGCCGCTTGGTTCGGCATTCTTCAAACGCTCTATTGTTAGGCTTTTAACGTCGAATTGTTAGGCGTTTCACTACTAGATTGGCCATCCCATAAGGGTTAGGAGGTTTCCCTATCTGATGTGGATGGCCAATCTAGCAGCTAAATATCTAGCCCATAGGACTAAGCCTTATACCCGTCTTTTTTGGTTAATTATCAATTAAAGGGTCATTCTATCCAATCAAGAAGGATTCACCAGATGTGAGCAGAGACTGAGTATTATTTTTCGCAACAAGTAATAGATGTGGTTTCTATTATCTCCATCAAAGTTTATCTTGATATGTGTTAAAGATACATGGTAATTTGTGATTTAGTAGTCTAGAATTTTCTAGACTAGATTTTCCATCCAACGAAAATAAGTCTCACCTTAGTTACCAAATTAGTAGAAAATTCTAGATTAAGATAACTCTATAATTGTGTAGATAGTTTAGTCAAGTCACGTTAGTTGATTGTTAAGACACTATGTACTTCTACCTTTAAAGCTTACCCACACGGTCAACAGTTTTTAGAGTTCTCTATTTCTAGATGTTTCTTGTTAGTCAGTCATATTATGCCGATGGCTTCATTTGCAACCATCGAAAAATGAAATGAGTAAGAGTGAGTGAGAGCGAAGAGCAAGTCTAAAAGACTACATTTGCTAGAAGAGTGAGCCTAAGTACTACACAAAAATTATCTTGTAACATTTTTATCAAAGCCTCATCTTGTCAATTAACCAACCTATTTTCTTAAACCATTTTTATAAACCTATTACAATTCCGCATTTGTGCCAAAAAAAATGGTATCAGAGCGAACTTAGCCCAATAATCCTAAAACTGTTTTCATGGCAATTATTCCAAATATACAAGGTTTCAATTATACCCAAAACCTAATTTTCATATTTGATGGTGAGAGTTATGATGACTGGAGTTTACAAATGAAGACGTTGTTCATTTTGCAAGACCTATGGGATCCTGGAGAAGAAGTTTTTGAGGCATTCGAGCTGGCAGCAAAACTACCGTCATGAACTGACGCAAAAAAAAAGTACAAGGAAGATAAGATAAAGATGGTAAATCACTGTTTTTTTACAATAAGAGGTAATTAAGCAAAGCTATTTTTCCTCGAATATCAGTGGCGGAAAATTTGAAGGAAGAATGGAATATTCTCTAAGTATCATTCCAAGGATCATAAAAGGTATTCTTTATTAAACTGCAAAACTGATTTGAAAATTTGAAGGAAACATGTAATATTCTCTAAGTATCATTCCAAGGATCATAAAAGGTAATCTCCATTAAACTGAAAAATTGATGTCGAGATTTCGATAACTTAATTATCAAAGAAAATGAAACTATCCAATATTTCTCTTTAAGAGTTTCTCGAATAATAAATCAAATCAGTAGTTATGGAGATATCATTTAAAACAAAAGAGTCGTAGAAAAGATTTTAAGAAGCTTACCATTAAATGTTGCTGCCATTGATGAGTCAAAAAATTTATCGAAAGTCTCGGTACATGAATTAAAAGGATCACTCAATCCACATGAAAAAAGAATAAATAGGTTCGTGGATCAATGGAGCAGGCATTTCAATCAAAAAGAAATTGCAGTGAAAAGAAAAATACAGAAGACGGAAAAGAAAGCTCCAGGGGGATCATCATCATACTCGCACTACGAGAAAATGTCCACATCAAATTAAGGGCCCTGAAAGTTTCACCGCAAACGCAGAAGAGGAAAAAAAAGTTATAGAAACAACAACCAAAGGTATGGAAAATATTACTCCTTAAATATCTGGTAATGTTTTGCAAAAGTTTTGGCCATGCAAGTGATAATCTCGAGTATAAATGCACCAAGTGTGACAGATTAAATCACTTGGGAAAAGGTCATTGGTTTAAAAATTATGAAGCCAACTTTTCTGAAAAAAATGATTCTTAAAATCAAAGTATTTTATTTTTACCTAAGCTCGCAATAAGAACCGCAAAGGAATATGACAATAAACAAATAATATTTTGTGAAATTGGAAAAACAAGATATTCCACGGGTCAAACTCGGAGATGAAAAATCCCAGAATGTTAAAGGTAAAGGATTCATATCCATACAGACAAATCAGGTAAAACAAGATACCTTATCTGATGTTTTTACCTTACTAGCTTAGATCAAATTTTATTGAGTATTATACAACTCATGAGAAAAAGGTACTCACCACATTTTGAAGACGGTAAATGCACAATTGATGACAAAATAAATAAGCAAAAATTTGTGGAAAAGTAAAAATGTCATAAATTTTGTCTCTATGCCATAAATTGAGAATTGTGAAATGAGTACCAATCATATTGAAGAATTCAAAATATGGCATTTTAGAGCCTTAAAGGTTCTAAAATCATAAGACATGGTAATTGCTCTTCCTAATATCACTGGTGGAGATAAAATATGTGAAGGTTGTATTATTGGGAAGTTTCATAGACTTCCATTTACAAAACACAATATGGATACCAAGAAGGCCCCTCGAATTGGTGCACGCTGATATCTCCAGTCTGACAAGAATAACTTGTCTCAGCAACATAAGATATTTTATCTCGTTAGTTGATGATTACACCAGGATAATGTGGGTGTATATTCTCGAGCAAAAATCCAAGGAATTCACTAAATTCCTAGAATTCAAAGCGATATTAGAAAAATAAAGTGATCATCAACTGAAGGTTTTCCGTACAGACCGTGATGGAGAATTTACTTCTAATAAATTTATCAACTATTACAAGGAAATATAATTAAAAAAGAGCTTACTGTCTGATACTCCACAACAAAACGACGTCGCGGAAAGGAAAATCGTACGATCGTAGAAATGTCTCGCAATATGCTAAAAGCAAGGAAATTACAGAACGTCTTCAGGGAAGAAATAGCCAACACCGCAGTGTACATACTTAATCGTTCGCCTACAAAGCAATTCTCAACAAAAGTCCATATGAAACTTGGCATAAGAAAAAACACTAGGTAACTTATTTCAGAATTTATGGTTACTTTGCGTATTCATACGTTCCATCCCAGAAAAGTTTGATGTAAAAGGATAAAAGCTTATATTAATCGGATACAACAAAGAATCTAAAGCATATAAACATCTGAAGCCAGAAACAAAGAACTCGTAATTTCAAGAGATATTATATTTGATGAATTTAAAGCATGGGTTTGGAATGATGAACCAAAAACAACGAGTCGCTATTATTCATTACATACGAGCCAGATCAGCCATGTCATCAAAAAAATACTCCACCAGGAAGCCCGAGATCTCCTAGTCCAACACAGTAAAGTCCAAGTTCATTTGAAGCAAGTGCTTGACCTAAAAATTTGTGTTCCCTAAGATATATTTATGATATATCCAATGTTGCATTTATAGCATATAGATCGACATAAATATGATAAAGCGGTAAAAGAAGAAAAATAGAGACATACCATAGATGAAGAAATGCGAGTGTTGATGGTGGATTTTCGTTTAAGGTTAAAATTGTAAAAAACCAGAAATAATTATGCGCTGACATCTTGTAAAATATAAAGCCATTAATAAGTGTTGGATACTCCCTCACTTAATTCACCAAGAATGGAGCATGTGGCAACAATCCCATTCTGGTGAATACATGAAATTCCTCCAGGTTGGAGCATGTGGCAACAATCCCATCTGTGAATTTCTAATCAGCCTTTGTATTTCCAAGTACTCATTATCGGTGTGGCATGACGGTCGAGTGTTACTCTTACTGAGTAAACACGAACCTCCAAGCACTATAATGGAACCATGTACGAAATACCCCGTACGGTGACTCTCGGTGTGTTATACTAGCCCGATTGAGCCCCTCTCGGTGTTTTATACTAGCCCGATTGAGCATTCTAATTGACCGTATCAGTCCAGATATGATCGTGATCATCCAACTCCATAAGCATGATTGGATGACCCAGATCAATTCCATCACCCCCAAGCAGGTATGGAATATCCACTGCCAAACCAATGCGGAACCCGCACGGTCGTCCATTGGCCTAGCTTGCCAAAAAACGTTCATACCAAGCATTATGGACGGAAAACCCTAAATTAGGGTTTGCGGCATATTACATGTGTCGCAAAACAGTCTCAACCATCCATCTTCACAGGTATAGATGGAGGGTGTAGATGTAGATTCAAAGGGCCCAGAGCATGTCAACACGATCACCGCGGCCCGCCTACACACTTGACCAATCGGTCAAGACCAACCATGTTTGGTCGTGATAAAATCGTCGCCCAAACAAGAGATGACGCACGGCTTTGAAACCCAAAATTAGGGTTTTGAGCATCACGAGCGTCCATCTTCTCTCGGCATGAATGGAGGGTCCAAGATTAGATTAAGCAGGTCCGGTCATACCAGCATGACCATCGTGGACCCATCTATTCCCTAACCCGGTCGGCCAAGGCATATCATGCCTGGCTAATCCAAAACGCACGCTCAAACTAGCGTGGTCACACCTCCCAAACCGCAACCGATCTCGACCACTCAACTTCGCCGGACGATTTGGATGGCTCAGATCACGTTTTCATGGGATATTCAGGTATAGGCGTAAACATCAGCCTACCACCTTCATACCAGGCCAATCGGCTAAGACCGACCAATATTGGTCGTCTTGGAACGTGCGCCTGAAGAGGGCGTGACGCGCGGCCCTTGCGGCACTAGTTTTTTGTCGCAAATCGATCTCGACCACTCGATTTCACTAGGATGAATTGAGTGACCCGGATCATACTTTCATGAGGTAATGGGGTATAGGCGCCTACACCATCATGCCATCTACACGCATGTATGGTCGGTTAGGCCAAAGTTGTATCCCATGCTTGGTTTCGACCAAGTCAAGAGTGATGCCTGCGCACCTCTTCAAAACCCTAACTTCATCAACGGTCGCGAGATGGGTGTCTCAAAGATCATCTCATCCGTCCAACTTCACCACTTGGTTATACAGCCCTACTGGTCGGGGAGTTAATTGGTTAGTAAGGTGTCATTACCCATCACTTTACCACACCATGATGCAAAGACACATAAAATACACACGATACTTCACAAGTATCGACTTCCCGAATAATGCAGTTATTCAATTCAAAGATTACATGCTATCTTTCGTGGATCCACGATCCACACATTCCGGAACATCAATCATGTCACAAACGGGGGATACATATCGGGGTATTGGTCTGGCGGTTTACAGCGTGCAGCGTGCAACGCGCCATCACAAGAACGTGTTAGGAAGTCATGGACGGTTGGAGATGAACGGGAGAAGTGGGCAAGGCTGGTCGTGTATCACCAACGCACAACTCCACTACTCCATCACTCCACTTCCTCCACTTCCCACGAGAGACGTGAATAAGACTCAATGACTTGTATAAATAGGTTCTCCGCCCTATTTCCAAACAACGGAGAAAAACAGAGAAAAAACAACAAGAAAACACCCAGAGCCTGCTTACACCAATCGTAAGCTTGTTCACTTTCCTGTTACAAGTCATAAGCAAGTCTACACCTTCACAATCTCAACACCTTCTTCGCTTCCCTCCCTAAGATCAACCCCATCTCCTTCACTTTGTGACCGAAACAAGTCTGGAACGGCCATTTCTTGGTTTAGGCCGGACTTGCACAGATTGATCTCTCGAATCTACAAGCACTCACCGCGTAGTGTATTTGTTTAAGGTTTAAATGCATTCCTCATCCACACCCCAAATTACCAAATTCTGCAGGAGTAGTTTTCACCCATAAACAATTGGCGACCACAGTGGGAGGTTGATCTCTCGGTTGCACAAAACTGAATTCTCAATTTTTCGATTTCCATCTCGCAATGTATCCATAAACCACAGGTGGTTCAGATATCATGGGAAGTATAGTTAGAATGCTGGAGGATGTCTTGGCAAATCAAGCCGGTATCACCAGAAGGCAGAACGAGACATTCCGCCTTTTGAATGATATAACAACGCAATTACAAGAAGGGTCGGCATGCATCTACTCAAACAGTGCAAGAAACGCTGAATCCTTAGTCAGGAGTCACACCTTTACCAGTGGAGATGCAGAAAGAGCGCGTAATCATAGGGGACTCAGGAGAGACGAACAACATGGTCCGGTGACAACGAAGACTCGAGGCAACTCCACGAGAGGAAAAGACTTGTCCGGTACCACAACGTCTCACCGGATAAAAAAATGGAGCCCTGCAGCTTATGGATCCTCGCTGGAAGATTTATATCTCAAGACCCTTGTCGAAGCTGTAAAGAAATGCTTGAGGAAGGAGAGATCAATCAAGGAACACGTGAGTACAGAGGATGAGAACGTTCAATTCGATCACTCAGCAGTGATATTACAACACCTCCCATCACCAGAGCCAGAGCAGCTGCAAATCCTGGCATCTCATCAAGTGTAACACCTCCGGTAGTCACCAGAGCAACAACTTCCACTCCTTCATCAGGACGAGGAGCCGGAGGGGCGAGAGGAGGACCATCTCCCATTACCATTGCAGACTTGATGGAAAAGCAGGAAGTTCTTGTCAAGACTCAAACGGATATGGCCGCAACTCGGAAAGAGGTACTCACTTTTCTTAAGACATTAACTGATCGATTTCCAGATGACCCGCAACAGCCCCTGGAGCCAACAAGGAATGCATTCAATGCACCGGAGAAGGTACTTCAACGGCACAGACCTACATGGACTTGATCAAAGAAGCGACATCAGATATGAGCGGTCCTGTCATGGAGGCTCCTACACTGGGGACTGGTCCTCACAAAGATCTTCCTCAAGTCAATAGTTTCACTATGAACCAGAGGCCGGTGGATCGGAAGCGGTTTCTCTAGTGGAAAGTTTATGCAAACTTTCACACCTCTCGAAGAATCGGTTGCAGCGGAGACGTTTTGCTCGCAATCAACCGAGAGGAAGGTCACGACCGTGACCTACATGTCACCGCACGCATCAAGGATTCAGAGTTCAAGACGGCCCTTATCTACACAGGAGCGTCTTCGAATGTGATTACTATCAAGACTCTCGGGGCATCCAAGGTTCTCCCGTGCAAGGTCGTACGGAATCCTACCACAATGACGGACTTCGAGGGAAACCAAAAAAGACATCATAGGGGAGAAGCTCCGCTGAAAGAATCATACAAGTTCATTGCGTCCCACCCCACATGGGCGTAAATTCATGAAGAAGACCGGCTTGCATCATTGAGGGCTAAAACCCACGATGCATCTTCTTTGCCGAGAAGTATTCTTCTCCATCCCGTGAAGCCACGACCAACGTTCACACGAAGAGGGAACGAACTTTTGTGGCGAGTCATGACAGAATGGGAAAACGGTATCGAAAATTAGGCAAAGAAATTGATTTGCCACCGCCATTATCAATTAGCAGGAGACTGTTACAGTTGAATCTCTCCACCCAATGGAATACTACAACAAAGAACGAACCACAAGAACAAGTGTTAGATGCTCCACAACAAGTGGCAAGATGGCACCAACTCCACAACCGATGAGATTAAAATCGTTGAGGAATCCCTAGGCCTATCTCCATCACCAACCAAATTCTATCTTGTGTACGGATAAACGCACAAAGCTCGTGGAACTTCTCAAAGAGTACGGGTGAAGAAGGATTCCTTGATCTTGTCTCTCTTATTGCTTTCAACTTTATCTTTTAATTGCTTTTGTTTATTTTCTTTTTGCTTTTTACCCCCTTTCGTGACAATTTTACAACTATAATCTCTTGACGTATTCGCAAAGCTCGTGGAACTTCTCAAAGTGATGGAGATATGAAGAAATGCCGGATTTAGATGAAAATTGGTCACCCATCATCTACATGTCATACCTAGACCCAAGTCGGTTAAACAGTTGCAGTTCAGACACGAGGAAAATGGATAAATCAGGTGCTGCATAGACTTCAGAGACTTGAACAGGTCTTTGCTCCAAAACGATCCTCCTCTACCTAACATCGACATGTTAGTAGATGCAACCAGGAGGACACGGCATGTTCTCCTCCATGGATGGATGTAGCGGCTACAACCGGATAAGGATGTACGAGCATGATGCAAGTAAGATTGCTTTTGAACTCCTCTCGGAAATTTTTATTATACCATACTACCATTTGGTTTAAAGAGTGCTTGGTGCAACGTATCAACGCTCTATGACGGTAATCTTCCTTTGGAGCCGATACCTCAAGGGAGCAGCCTCAAGAAGATAACGATGTCCAACCGTCATATCGAGCAAGATCCGGGCGAGTTACTCTATCGATGCAGGTGGTCGAACAAGATCCTGGTGAGTCACTTTATCGACAATGGTACATGTCTATCATGCTATGTTGGAGAATCCGTGCTTTTGGTCATCCTCTGAGCCGTTGAACGCTCATCTACAACAACATATTCCCCGATAGAAAGAACCAGCCTGCCAGAATGAAGAGCCTCATAATGTTTGTAGGGGCATATATCTCACCAACAAGCGATACAACCTTCACCTTTAAGCGGTTCCTTGAAGAAGCAAGAGGAAAACCACCAAGATACAACATCTGCGCGTCCATCAACTCCAACTCCATTACCACATGCACGACTCCCACAATGATGAAACAACGTCCAAGATATTCCATACCTGGCTCGACAACAACCACTACGAACAAACCATGTAAACCACGCTTGGGGACTGAGGCTCGGCATGGAGTTCCTTCACCGTCGATCAAGGACTTCTTCAACACGAGAAAGATGGTCAGTCAAGAATCATGGAATTCGCAAGAGTAAATCGAACTGAAGAGGAAGCCACTTCAATGCTCCCTCCAGCAGAAGCTGCTTCAATGGTCTATTCAAGAGCCGCCTCAATGCTCTCTCCGGGACCCATGTTCGCTTCAGAATCATGCTTCAACACTCTCTCCAGGATCCACCTCAACGTTCGCACCAGAAGCCACTTTAACATCCTCTCGAGTCGTTTCAACACTCAAGCTACATCAATAATCTGCGCTCCGGTCAAGTTATCTTTGATGTACTCATTGCTCAACATACGTCTCATCCATCCTTCATGAGGACCCAGTGGAGCATGAAAAACCCTGAAGTCGATAGGAGGAGGGTTATCCTGTGGAACGGATATTTTCATATAGTTGGAAGGGCGCGGTGAACAACTCATCATCAATGTTCGGCATATCTTTGAAGCTTTCAACACCTCCTGACTTGGCACCAGCATTATCCCTAGAAGACATCTCAACAGGAGTTCTTTTCTTCATTCTACAATAAAAGACAGGAGTCAGTACTTGTATAAAAACGCGTGAGATGTGTAGTCACACACGACAGAACACACATTCACTTTGGAGTACACAAGGCTGGTATTGGGTCCCAACACCGGTGTTGATCAAGTCTCAAGTCCGGTGTTGCTCAAGGTTCAAGTCCGGTATTGATCAAGTGACGAGTCCGGTATAACTCAAGCTTCAAGTCTGGTATTGATCAAGTCACGAGTCCGGTATTGCTCAAGTTTCAAGACCGGTGTTGGTCAAGGGCGCGAGGCTGGTATAAAGGTGACATTCAGTCAGGCATACACGATATGGGACCCACGTTCAATCAAGCATATATGACGGGACCATATTTATTTGCACAACACGGTTCTCTTATGTCATGAGAATCATGTTCACGAAATTCAACCCCACGATCGAGCGAAGCAGGCGCAATAGCCCCTCGACCTAATCAGGCATAGCAAGGTCGATCTGGCAAGACCGACATTCAAACGGAGCAAGCACGGAACGGGCCCTCGACCGAAGCATGCATAGCAAGGTCGATCGAAGCAGGCAAGACCGATATCATACTAGGGGAACGCTCTCTAGATGCCTTTTGAACGTGACATACTCCAAGGACAGGATGACCCGTCTCTCCTGGTAACATCTAACTTTATCTCATAAGCTTTGTCTTTAACTGTCACCATCTCATGCCTACCCCACAATAGTGTAACCATTATGTTCTAGGCAGGGGACTTATTGTTGATGGTGGATTTTCGTTTAAGGTTAAAATTGTAAAAAACCAGAAATAATTATGCGCTGACATCTTGTAAAAGATAAAGCCATTAATAAGTGTTGGATACTCCCTCACTTAATTCACCAAGAATGGAGCATGTGGCAACAATCCCATTATGTGAATACATGAAATTCCTCGAGGTTGGAGCATGTGGCAACAATCCCGTCCGTGAATTTCTAATCACCCTTGTATTTCAGTACTCATTATCGGTGTGGCATGACGACCGAGTGTTACTCTTACGAGTAACACGAACCTCCAAGCACTATAATGAAACCATGTACGAAATACCCGCATGGTGACTCTCGGTGTGTTATACTAGCCCGATTGAGCCCCTCTCGGTGTGTTATACTAGCCCGATTGAGCATTCGGATTGACCAGTATCAGTCCGGATATGATCGCGTCATCCAACTCCATAAGCATGATTGGATGACCCAGATCAATTCCATCACCCCCAAGCAGGTATGGAATATCCACTTCCAAACCAATGTGGAACCCGCACGGTCGGCCATTGGCCTAGCTTGCCAAAAAACGTTCATACCAAGCATTATGGACGAAAACCCTAAATTAGGGTTTGCGGCATATTACATGTGTCGCAAAAACAGTCTCAACCATCCATCTTCGCAGGTATAGATGGAGGGTGTAGATGTAGATTCAAAGGGCCCAGAGCATGTCAACACGATCACCGCGGGCCCGCCTACACACTTGACCAATCGGTCAAGACCAACCATGTTTGGTCGTGACAAAATCGTCGCCCAAACAAGAGATGACGCACGGCTTTGAAACCCAAAATTAGGGTTTTGAGCATCACGAGCGTCCATCTTCTTTGGCATGAATGGAGGGTCCAAGATTAGATTAAGCAGGTCCGGTCATACCAGCATGACCATCGTGGACCCATCTATTCCCTAACCCGGTCGGCCAAGGCATATCATGCCTGGCTAATCCAAAACGCACGCTCAAACTAGCGTGGTCACACCTCCCAAACCGCAAACTGATCTCGACCACTCAACTTCGCCGGACGATTTGGATGGCTCGGATCACGTTTTCATGGGATATTCAGGTATAGGCGTAAACATCAGCCTACCACCTTCATACCAGGCCAATCGGCCAAGACCGACCAATATTGGTCGTCTTGGAACGTGCGCCTGAAGAGGGCTTGACGCGCGGCCCTTGCGGCACTAGTTTTTTGTCGCAAATCGATCTCGACCACTCGATTTCACCGGATGAATTGAGTGACCCAGATCATAATTTCATGAGGTAATGAGGTATAGGCGCCTACACCATCATGCCTAGTACACGCATGTATGTTCGGTTAGGCCAAAGTTGTATCCCATGCTTTGTTTCGACCAAGCTGAAGAGTGATGCCTGCGCACCTCTTCAAAACCCTAACTTCATCAACGGTCGCAGATGGGTGTCTCAAAGATCATCTCATCCGTCCAACTTCACCATCTTGGTTATACAGCCCTGGTCAGGAATTAATTGGTTAGTAAGGTGTCATTACCCATCACTTTACCACACCATGATGCGGTACCTGCATAAAATACACACGATACTTCACAAGTATCGACTTCCGAATAACGCAGATTATTCAATTCAAAGATTACATGCTATCTTTCGTGGATCCACGATCCACACATTCAGAACATCAATCATGTCACAAACCGGGGGATACATACTTTGGGGTATTGGTCGCGGCGGTTTACACGTGCGGCGTGCAACGCGCCATCACAAGAACGTGTTAGGAAGTCATGGACGGTTGGAGATGAACAGGAGAAGTGGGCAAGGCTGGTCGTGTATCACCAACGCACAACTCCACTACTCCATCACTCCACTTCCTCCACTTCCCACGAGAGACGTGAATAAGACTCAATGACTTGTATAAATAGGTTCTCCGCCCTATTTCCAAACAACGGAGAAAAACAGGAAAAAACAACAAGAAAACACCCGAGCCACGCTTACACCAATCGTAAGCTTGTTCACTTTCCTGTTACAAGTCATAAGCAAGTCTACACCTTCACAATCTCAACACCTTCTTCGCTTCCCTCCCTAAGATCAACCCCATCTCCTTCACTTTGTGACCGAAACAAGTCTGGAACGGCCATTTCTTGGTTTAGGCCGGACTTGCACTACATTGATCTCTCGAATCTACAAGCACTCACCGCGCAGTGCATTTGTTTAAGGTTTAAATTCATTCCTCATCCACACCCCAAATTACCAAATTCTGCAGGAGTAGTTTTCACCCATAAACAGCGAGTAATCGATAAAATAAGACACGTGAGTTCCTAAAAGGAGAACTTGAAGAAGATGTGTACGTTGAACAACTTCAAGGATACGTTCGCAAAGTGCTATCTGTCCTCAAGCACCGAGTGCATGGAACAGCAAGTATAAATCCAAATGAGCCATCCTTCTATATATATACATATAAACTTATTGATATTCTAATCGTTTGTATCTACGTTTGTTAGAGCACTGCTCGGTCGAACTCGCATGTGTTGCTATCTCAAGCATGTTTTTCAATATTAGTGATCAAAACTATAAGTCTTTGATTTCTAGTCTACTATAGCTAAAGTATCGGACTAGGATAGAAAGTGTAGATGAGCTCAAGAACTCCATGGCGATCATCATACAATACGAAGAACTACTCAAGGAACTGGTGGAACTTCATCGATGTGGAGACTTGAACTTATCTATCACTCAAAAGTCTATCTACTCTATCTCCTATCTTGAGACAAAAGTCGTTTTGCTATATAGACTTTGATTATACACATTTGCTATTTCGAGCCGAGTTTATCTCGCCTATCTATTTCTCGAAATATGTGTTGGTAAGCTTTCGCTTTGGCCAAGTTCATCTTTAACTAGTGACGAAAGTCATGTTATGTTTCAATCACTTTGAAAATGGCTTTGACGAAAAATAGTTTGTGAATAACAACTATATAACGTCCTCTAAGAATGTTTCAATGATTGAAATTTTAGATTATATAACCATTGTTGGATATAAGCATTGTGTGGAAACGCATACATGTATAAGTCCCTTGAACCAAAGTATGCTTACTTTGTTGATCAGGAAAATCGGAACAACAGTCTGCGAACTCAGTCTGTGAACTCAGTCCGCGAACCCAGTCCGCGAACTGTCGTAGGTTCTCATCCCGAGAAAACTTGCTGGAGTTTCTAAACTCCTTCCGGGAACTTAAGTCCGCGAACCTAGTCCGCGTACTAGTTGGTTATATCTAAAGACGATTATTTGTGAACTTATATTTATAATAAACTAAGGAATGCAATTTGCAAACCGTGGCTATAATGTTCATGAATCGATTCGAGTGAATCAAATCCTTTTTGCTTCAATTGTGTCTTGTATACTTCTATAAGATCTAAGCAATTGAACAACTCTCTAACTAGTTCATTTGAGTCATTTGAACTAGTTATGGTGAAGAAGAATATGGTTGATATGAAAGTGCTCATATGGCTAACCATCTGGTTAACTATTGTTGAACCAACAAATGTACATGTTTGGGTACGGTTACACAAGCCTAGAAACGTGCATTTCATTTGTGTGTAACAAGCTAAGTTTTCGATCCAACGGTTGAAAGATATTAGCTTGAATCCAATCAGGTTTTCATCTAACGGTGAATATTGAATGCTTTGTTACTAAGCTAACATTGATTGCAAACCTTGATTTGAAAGACTATATAAGGGAGAACTCTAGCAACTGGGAAACCTAATCCACACATATCCTGTGTGATACTAGTTGTATTGGCTAGAGTTGATTCTCCTTTAACCTTAGGTTTCTTTCCGAGACCCTGTAGGTTAACGACTTAACGACTTCATTGGGATTGTGAAGCCAGACCGATACTACTTTCTTGTAGTTGTGTGATCTGATCTTGTTGTTTCTATCGTATTGAGTACATTCGTAACGATTGGCTTGAGATTGATATCTCCGATAGGAAAGATATAAAAGTAGTCACAAACATCTTCATCTCATCGTTTATGATTCCACAATATCTTCTTTCGCCTCGTCGATTAAGATTATTGTGAGGTGATTGATAATACTAGGTTGTTCTTCGGGAATATAAGTCTGGGTAATCAATTGGTTCATGTTCACCTTGATTTATCAAAATAAGGAACAAAACTCGTAGGTATTTCTGTGGGAGACAGATTTATCTATTACCGTAGACTTTTATGTGTGATACAAATTATTTTATTAAAGTCTTCGACTTTGGGTCGTAGCAACTCTTAATTGTGGGTGAGATCAGCTAAGGGAATCAATTGCGTAGTATCCTACTGG
Source organism: Papaver armeniacum (assembly GCA_023531295.1). NCBI lineage: Eukaryota > Viridiplantae > Streptophyta > Magnoliopsida > Ranunculales > Papaveraceae > Papaver > Papaver armeniacum. The sequence goes on from JAJJWW010018675.1 coordinate 74,928, forward strand.
GATCAGAGGCGTAAGGAGTGCAACTGTACTTTGAATCAGTGTGAGATTGATTGGGGTTCAACTACAGTCCAGACTGAAGTTAGTTTGTAGTAGGCTAGTACTGTCTGTAGCGGCTTAATACAGTGTGTGTTCAATATGGACTACGTCCCCGGGGTTTTCTGCATTTGCGGTTTCCTCGTTAACAAAATTCTGGTATCTGTGTTATTTCTATTCCGCATTATATTTTGTTATATAATTGAAATATCACAGGTTGTGCGTTAAGTTCAATCAATTAGAATATACAACCTTTGGTTGTTGATTTACATTGATTGACACTTGGATATTGGTCTTTGGTACCATCCAAGTTATTTCTCTTGTATTCAATTAGACTCGCAGATTTCTATTTGCTTGAGTAAGAATTGAATCGAGAAAAAGAGATATAACTCTTTGATATAGTTTATTAAGATTGAGTCTAGTTGATTCTCTTGAAAGTATATTGGAGTTAGTCCATACAGATTTCTAATCGAAATATTGGGTGTGGTTGTTGTACCCCCGCTTTTTCAATGTTGATGATTTAATTTATGCCACCACAAAACAAGAAATGAAGAAAAATTTAATAAGGAAATGATGAAAGATTATGTGATGACAAAGTTAGGACTTATGCGATACTTTCTTGGGATTCAAGTTGAATAATATCCTGAAGAAATTTTATTACCCAAGAGAAGTATGCAGAAGATTTACTGAAAAGGTTCAACATGATGGATTGCAAGCCAACTGCAACTCCAATGGGTACTAATGAGAAATTACTAAAAAATGATGGAGCAGCTAAAGTTGATCCAACCTTATTCATAAGTATCGTTGGCTCATTCATTTACTTAACCAATACAAGGTCGGATATTTTTAATGTGGTCATCATTGTTTCTCGACTTATGAACAAGCCAAACAAGTTACAATATGCCGACGTAGAGAAAATTCTTCGATATATCAAGAGAACCAAGGATTTAGGCATCCAATATACAAGAGAACAAGATAATAATTTAATCGGATTCACAATAGCGATTGAATATGTTCTATCGAAGACCGAAAGAGCACATCAGGCTATTTTTTATGTATGGGCTCAAAAGTTATCTCTTGTAGTTGTAAAAACAGAGTAAGGTGGCACTATCATCAGTCGAAGTAGTGTACATAGTGGCAACAAGTGCATCAAGTCAAGCAATATGGTTGAGAAGAATAATGACCAATCTAAAACAAAGGAAAAAGCAACTGATAATGATCTACTGTGACAATATGTCCATAATTGTAATTAGCCAATCTTTGATGGATGTCTGAAGCACATACATCGATTGTACCACTTCATTAGAGAATTGGTTGAAAACAAGAAAATCGAGCTCCAATATAAAACGCCGATGTTCTCACAAAATCAGTTACAGTAGACAAGTTCAATCATTTTAGAGACAATCTTAACATCACAAATTAATAAGAGGTGTTAAAAATACATAGTAATTTGTGGTTTAGTAGTTAAAAATTTTCTAGACTAGTCTATCCATTGAAAGAAGATAAGTCTCACCTTAATTACCAAGTTAGAAAATTCTAGATTAAGATAACTCCAAAACTGTATAGATAGTTTGGCCAAGTCAGGTTAGTCGGTTATTAAGACTCTAGAGACTTATACCACACGGTCTATAGTTTCTAGAGTTCTCTATCTCTAGATGTTTCTTATTAGTCGGTCATATGATGACTATAAATAGGCAGTCGATAGCTTCATTTGGGACTATCCAACACTCAAGTGAGTAAGAGTAAGTAAGAGCATAGAGCAAGTCTAAGAGACTGCCTTTGTAAAAAGAGTGAGCTTAAATGCTACACTAAAATTAACTTACTCCCTCCGTCCCACTATTAGATGACCTATTTGGTTTAAAAACTTGTCCCACTATTAGTTGACCTATCCCATTAAACAAGAGGATATTCCTAAAATTATCCTTTTGATTGATTATCGTTATCATAAGAAATATGTATAATTTGATATTCATGTTTATATTCATTACGTAGGTGTTTTAAAATGATTTTCAACGATACAAAGTTTACGAAAATCTATGGTATAGTTTGAGAGATAAATGATTTCTAAATATTACAAGTTATTATCCATAAGGGTATAGTTGTAAAAAATACTTAAAAACACTCATTTTATTCCTTGCCTTAAGAATTATGCAAACTTCAACTAGGTCATCTAATAGTGGGACGGAGGTAGTATAAAATTTTCACAATTTTAATAAAATCCCCCTATTTCAATTAACCAATCTCTTTCATAAAATCCATTCGAAGCCCATTATATTCCAATATTTGTGCCAACGATATGATTCTCAATCTGAGGAAACCAAACATGGCGTGTTACTTCAGGAGAAGTGACATATGCATCTTTTTCAGCTTTCTCTTTGTAACAGATTCTTGATAAAGATAAAATGAAGATGCATTGTGAACAATTGTTGTATTGTTATTCCTTTTCCCGGAAAATCCAATGGTTGTAGTTCTAAAGATTCCCCGTGATAGGTTGGGACCACATAAGAAATCCTTGTACTTGCCTCCTTTTATATTCCATCTAAAGTTACATTTTGTATTGAAAGTTTTCACCCAATTACTTTTTGAACCAATTACTAAGCAATAAAAATAAATTTTATTTGAGCGTAGTTCATAAACAAGTGGTTCAGAAACTCCAATCAATCATCACAACAACAATTTTAATACAAATAAGGTATAACTTTATTATGACCTTTGCAGGATCTATCTAAGATGGATCGTTTGGTACATAAACGGAGTGAAACAACTCATGTTTTAGAAGATATGGTGGATCCTGAGTTTACCCATCCATGGTTCTTACATTTCCCATGAAGTGTGAGTTGATAACGAATAATAATCTATTTGATCTCCTAACCGAAATTAAAAAGAAAATGATTGAATCATGATCAAGAAAAAAGATATTGAGACTTCCAAGTATAAAATGGAAGACAGTAGAAATTTTCAAAACACAATGATAAAGTTGTTATACAAAAGGGTGAGGATGTTGATGGGTCTATATATATAGGAAAACAAGCCAATTTTGATGGCTAGGTGGAATACTTTTTCTTTATACACTTGGAATAAACTAAATCCTACGCCATTTCAATATTCATGCTCTTAGTTGCAGTGGTTGCATTGAATTACTTGCCTCCTTGGTGTATTGTGTTTCCTTGGATGTTTGGATTTTGTCATAAAAAATTGATAAAGGAGAAAGCATCAGTATGGTTGTCTTAATATACCGTAAGAGTTCCTTCGCCTTGGCGCCCATGTTCTTGGGTAACTTATATTATCAATTGAATCCTCTTTCTTAAATTATCATATTGTCGAATATTTTGTCCCCTTAGTCTTTTAAGATTTATGGTTATTGAAGTGTTTCTACGACTACATGTCGGGATTTTAGATTGATGCCTAATTAATGCGACCACCTATGATGATGACGGTATACTGAATGTTGTTTATGTCTCTTTTAGGTATTCCGGGCCGATATTATATAGGTTGAGTGTTTGTCTTTCATGATCGAAGCCACGCTGCTCTGCTCTTACCTTTCTAACTTTTAAAGATGCTTCATGAGAGGGTAACATCGTTACTATCCTAATTTGATTTTTGGGTATCTACACTTCTTCTTTTTTTTGGAAACTCATTATAAAAATATAATAGAAATAATTATAATAAGAGGAAGATAAAGCCATAAATTTCAAGAGAAATAATAGATAGTATGACAAAACAGAAATAACAAAAATTATATTTGTAAGCGCACCAATAGATTTGGTGCAGAAGCTTTCAAGTAAATCCCCTGTTTTGGCTTAGTATTTTTCTTATTAGAACGACATGAAATATGTTGAAAACCATTCTAAGAAAAAGAGCTTGATGTTACTCTTTCTTAAGTATCCTCTACCATTATATTCTTAATACATGCAACAAGGAACATGTTGGATAATTATCATATTTTTTATTCATATATATGGCTGAGATTTGAAATGTATTAGTATCGGCACTAGTTGTCATGACAAAATTTTCATAGGATACTGATTGTATGATTATGGATCTTCTTAAAACTCATCACCTTCATCCTCAGATAAATATTCCTAATGAGTCATTTTCAAACATATCAGGACTCACAACATTCTCATATTTATGTACAAAAGTATCAGTGTCGCTTTCATCATCTGAAGCTGAGTGTATGTTCACATTATCTAACAGACGATTAGAAGAAGGTCTATGTACCTATTGTTTCTTAAAATTTTCACCAGCATTCTTCGAATTAGTTTTAGCTTGCTCTCTCGATGAGGAATACCAACATCATTATTCTTTTGCTCCACTACTTGATTTGAGATAATAATTAAAAAGTTTGAATTATCACCTTGATGAATGACAGTATCATTGAAAACTTGTGCAACTTAGGACCTCGATTCTTCACAATGCATTGTTTAATAACCTTTTCCATCTTTTGTTTTGTTAGATCCTCTTGGTTGTTGTTTGAGGCTAGATTTTTGTTCCTACGTACATTTACCAAGATCGTGTCGAATTACCTTACAATGAAAGCAAAAGAAAGAAGTTTTCGATACGTAAAAAAACAATGAGAGTAGACAACATTATAAATCAGATGACGCTGACATTCGTCAACATTAGGGTTTCTCATTATTATGGGGTTCGTTATCATCAGTTTCAAGTGTTTTCAACTAGATTTTTTTATTTTAAAGTGTGATTCTACGATTAATGGTACTTTATGCAATTGTTTTCATCTTTTTTATTGAATGGGTGATTGTGAATTTGCTGAAAATTATAGATCTAGTTTTGATTTAAATTTTTCGAATATTGATATTTCTGTATTACCCTCTAATGATAAGAGAGGTAATGATCCATTGATATCTTTTCAAGATGATCTTATTGGTGAGTGTATTTCTGAAAGGAGATACGGACTCATAGGTAGGTAAGATTTTCAGAAATTGAAGTTTCAAGATGTAGTAAATATCTTGAAAGAGCAATCAGTTTAGGGCTCCTATAGGTAAGGGATTTTTTTGCAATTAAACTTGACGGGGAAATAGATAAAAATTATATGCAGAATGAAAGATCATGAAAGGTGCATGATCAAATTGTAAGGATTTAAGATTGTAAACCGAATTTCAAATCAGAGAATCAAATGATGCATGTTTCATTTGTCTCGATGAGGTTTCCCGGTATGGGTTTAGAATAGTAGGATGAGAAGGTGGTGATGGCTATTGGTAAAGGAGTTTGTAGGCAAAAGCATTTTGGATTCTATGTTAATGTGTTCGTCGACGTGGACTTCCCAACTCATATTCCTGATAAAATTTGGGTAGAATCAAAGTTGGGAAACTTTTATCAACCAGCCCGAATCTCCAAAAATTGTAACCACTGTCGAATGGTGAGGCACATGGTTTCTGAATGTTGTGATATACAAGAAACTATTTCATACAATACAAAAGAGGCTGAAGGTATTGTTAATACTAATTTGGTGAAGTCTATAATGCAAAAGAATGAATAATAAAAACAAAGAGCGAATAATGACGAGTTCTCGGAGGAAGGTGAAATTTATTTGCAGAATGTGTAAAGTAAGGTTGTGGTAAGTAGAAAAGATCATATTGCTAAAGACTTCTCTATGGATAATAGGAAAAGTAAAACAATAATGGAATATGTGGGAGTTAAAATCAGTTCAGTAAAGGGTGGTAATGGTTACCGAGGGTGAGAAAGATCTCCATTCAAGACAGGATGAAGTTTTCAAAAATCGATATAGCTTCCCTTGATACCTTCTTGCGTCTAAACTCATAAAAAACTTCATGATCTTGGAGATGATCTATGTACCTTCCCTTGATACAATCTTGCGTCAAAACTCTTAATAAACTTCATGGTCTCGGAGTTGGAGATGAGGTATAGGTTGTTACTAAAGTAGTTAAACACTTCATGTCATAAGAATGTTAGATTTACTAATTAGACATTGAATATTAGTATACCTTTGAAAAATTGTACGAATAATTTATACAATGAGCACAATCAAACACGAAAGGTTAAGAAAATTAAGGAATAAGGAATTAATAAATTGACAAGAATACAAATTAGTTTTGATTTTCGAGTATGTGCTCAGTAATGCTACGTATAACCCGGAGAAATTCCCGAAAAAGATCCAGTGAACCTTCTTTGGATGGTTGTTCAAATCTTAGCTGAATGCCATGGGGTGGTGGGGCCAATCAAAAAATTATAAATGTCAAATTTCCTCTCAAAACTTTTTACGGGACAATACTCGGTCAATTTGGAATTGTTGCGGTGGGTGTAAAGTGTAAACTGTAAAACAAGTTATAGTTAACGAACAACGCACGTGCTACCTAAATGAAGGAGCTGTGCATCTTTCATACGTGTTTGTCTATAAATCAAGCCTCAATTTCCCAGTTACACCAATTATAATAGGTTGGTTATGTTAAATTAGTTTGCATGTGCAGTACATGCAATTTTTCGAGACTGCAAGCAAATACTCCCTCCGTCCCACTATTAGATGACCTAGTTGAAGTTTGCACAATTCTTAAGACAATGAATGAAATGAGTGTTTTAAAGTATTTTTTACAACTATGCCCTTATGGATAATAATTTTTAAAATTTAGAAATCATTTATCTCTCAAACTATACCATAGATTTTCGTAAATTTTGTACCGTTAAAAATCATTTTAAAACACCTACGTAACGAATATAAACATGAATATCAAATTATACATATTTCTTATGATACCGATAATCAATCAAAATTGTAGTTTTAGAGATATCCCCTTGAATAGTGAAATAGGTCAACTAATGATGGGACAAGATCTTAGATCAAGTAGGTCATCTAATGATGGGACGGAGGGAGTAAGCATTGTTCCATATGAATAGGTGGGGTGTTGTTGTAAAATAGGGAATGAAGCACGTGCGACCACCCATGTGAAGGAGAAGGGATTCGAGGATTACGAGGGTATATACTATCCCACATACAGTAGTACAGATATGTTTTCATAACGAGGGTACGTCGTGGAGAGAGAGATGTGGGATGTGGTGGAGGTGGAGAAGGTGGTGGTGGTGATGGAGGTGAAGGTGGTCTGGTTGGCGTATGCGTATGAGTTTTGAGCTGTCAGGCACGTGCGAAGATCAGGTGGCTAAAAACCACGATACGTGTCTCTTCCTCCATCTAAACGACAAGGCGTGTGCGGAAGTAGTAGTCTATACTATAGAGAGAGATAAAAGAGGAAAAGTTGTTCTATTTTTTTCCTCTCTTAACTCCATCTCCAATCCACCACTCATTCACATCACAGCAATTGCCGCAACACCAACACATGAAAGAAGAAGCCAATTAAAGAGTTAATAAGAGTCACCAAGAAAGAAGAATAGCTAGCACTACTAATATCACTATGACAACAACTTGGATGTCATTTGCATGTTTGGTGTTATTGGCGCACATGCAACTGCCAATTGCATGGACCCTTCCCTTCTTCACTTTTCATCTTTAACTCTCTTTCTCTCTCTCCCACCACCTTGAGTCCTAACTATACTTCTGTTAACTCAAATCTCTCTATAAAACCTCTTCGTGTATGCACCTCCAATCCCATCACTCTCTTCTCCATTTATCTATCTGTCTAACCCATACATTCACAACTCGCAGTATCAGTTCTAATATATCTCTTCGTGATAATATTTATGGCAGAAACTGCTGGTTGCAGTAAAAAATCACTCATGCTTATTCGTAATCGATTACGAAGACGAAGACAGTTGATATCATCGTCGTCCAAGGGTACGAGTAATAGTTGTTATTACAGGTCGGCGACAAGATCTCGGCCAGTTAGTAGCCGCAGATTAATCAGGATGAAAGTGAGAAGGTTACAGAAATTAGTACCAGGTGGAAAAGGGTTACAGCCAGATCGACTTTTCTTAGAAACAGCAAATTATATCTTGCATTTGAAGTTTCAAGTTAATGTCTTACAAACTCTTTCTAACATGTACAAATTATAATCTCTTTACTATATATCCCTTTCATCCATAGATAGCTATATATAGCTCATCATCATGCTCCAATTCATCCATGGTTTCACCGGTCGAAACCATATCCAACTTTATACATCATCTACCTCATCTTCTTCTTCTTCTTTCTTCATTAATATTTTTTCTCATTCTAAATACATTACTATTATTGGGTTCGGATTTCCTGGTTGTTATATTAATCCAGGATTTATGTTTTCGTTTCTTCTTCTTTTTGCCAAATTACATGGTAGCAACCTCTGAACAAGAAGAAATGGGTTTCATGTCCGGGCTCCATTTTTTTTTCCTCCTATTTTTACAAGGTGTATCCAGATCATAATTAGTTTAATTTAAATGAAATATTCCTAGAACATAGAGGTTCATAATTAAGTTTTGGATTTGTTTTTTAGTTTTTCTCATGTATCTAAAGTTTATCAAGGCTTTTCTATTTAGCACGTTTCGTAATTAATTTTGTTGAAATATTATTACATATGCATGGGAGAGCTTATATCATCTATTCAAAATTCCGGCGTTAATCCATGCAAAAGAGCAGATAAACAACTACCATTCAGTTCCATTTATTTAGGTTTAATTTTCATTAATAAACTAGGATTTGCTAATTTTGTCGAAACTCCACCCGTAAAATCAAGTTTAGACCAGTTAGAAATGAAAACAAAACCAAATTAGACAACATTTCGGTGTTACTATTCAAAAACAGAAAACTACATGGGATGCGACTATATATATGTTTAGACGGCGATTGTGATGGAAAATCCTATCCATTAGAAGCATGTGAGGCGATTAGTGCATGCATATGGCAATTATTATTAGTACCTACATGTCTAGCTAGAATTATCTAATTTTTCAATTCATTTTTGATAATGTAAAGTTGCCATTCCTTGAAATGGAATGCTACCTATGTACGCATCACAAAAGAACCTCGCCGCATGCGCTCAAATTATGCGATATTGCGTCTCTCTATCTAGGGCTGTCAATGGATAAAAATCCTTCGGATATTGGCAATACCGATAAGGTTAAGGTTAAGGGTTATCGGATATCCGGTATCCGATAATATCCCTCGGAATTCAAAAATTCCATATCAATAAGGTTAAGGATAAGCTATCGGATATCGGATATTATTCCGATAATTTCCGTTATCTACTCATGATACAAAAAACTTCCAATAATTTCCGATAATTTCCGTTAATTTCCTATAATTTCCGTTAATTTCCGTTAATATTCGATTATTTCCGATATTTACTTAGGAGAGACGTAATCAAATGGCTAAAGAGTAAACCTAAAGGGTATTAGGTATCGAAAATTTCCGAAAATTTTATGATATAGTTATACACTAACGGTATCGGATATTAACCTAATGGAAACTCCCTTAACCGGTACCGTTATGTTAATAAACGGATATCCGTTACGTTAAGGTTATCGGATATCGGATAACCGTTATGTCGGATATTAACCTAACGGAATCCGGATATTCGGAAACGGATACCGGATATCGAATATCCATTGACAGCCCTATCTCTATCTGTGTTCTACTGTTCTTGGTATATTTGTACCGGTGTATGTATACTGTTCTTGGTATATTTGTACCGGTGTATGTATATTCCCATTTGGTTCCTGATGTTTTAATTAGGTCTTGTGGCTGACGATCTTGGCCAGTCCATTGTTATATGAAGTATGAAATTTTGGTATACATAACTGTAAAATGAGATAATTGTACTAATAATTTGGTATAGATAACTATAAAATGAGATAACCTTTTTTTTTTTTGAGGAAATAGGTTAAGATTGTATAATGAAAAATGACCAAAGGCTTCCATTTTGAGATTACAAGTGTAATTATGTACTATCAATGATGATTTTCCAATGAGTAATGAGTCTCCTAAATAGATTTTTCAATGAGTAATGAAACCCCTAAATGGGTTTGTCCTGAACCATTTTCCTGTAACCCCAATAGGAAAACTAAAGCCTTAACCTCATTTATGATGAATGATTTTGTTTTAGGAGATTTATTGGCCATAGTTCTATTGTTTCTCTAGCTCCAAACGTACCAGATAATAGCAAAGAGTAAGACCTATTCTTATGCACATGTCGAACACTATATTTTGCCATATATGCACCCATTATGGGTATACCAAAGTGCCAAACATATATACCTATATATCATATATAACATATAGGCATACACGATAGACTTTCCAGCGAGCGATAGAGTGTCCCTCGTTAGATGGTCAAAGAAGCGCTCGTTGGTCATTCCAGCGCCATGGTCACTATGTCACTCGCTGACCTGATCATCGCTTATCATTTCCTGATCCAACGGATACAATTTCTCTCGTCTATAAATACCCAATTTATAATTCATATCAACTTACACCAGAATTTCTATATCTCTCTAGAATTTCTCAATCTCCAACTCTTTTCATCACTCTTCCAATTCCTAAAAGAGCACGACTGATAATACGAACATGGCTGAGTTCGTAGCGAACCAACATGCTGACGAAAATCAAAGAGTTGTTAATCGTGCCAATATGTGAAGTCGAATTAAGAGGCGAGTACCAAATTTACTACCGCGGAAGATGAATGTATTTGCAGGAATTATGTTCCTTTTACTGAGACTTTATTCGGAGATGCATTACATCCCCAAACATTTTGGCAAAGGATTTTTGGGAAATTTCAAGAACAAACAATGAAACTCAACAATCGTGATGTTTCAGGGTTGAGTGATCGCTTCACTATAATCCATCAGGAAATTACTAGGTATGTTGTTCTACTTGAGAAAGAAGATCCACACATGAGGGATGGTGAAACCATGATGGAACTTCAACAAAGGTGTCGTGCGGAATATCGTCGCATCTACGAAAAAGACTTCCGATTTGGAAGTTGTTTCAATATTTTAAGATATTTGCCCAAATATTGTCCAATATTTATGTTTTAATTTCTTAATTGTCCACTTAAGTGTCTAAGTATTAAGTTTTAATATTTATTTAAACTAGTAAATGCATTAATTAAAAAGTAATATTGGGTTGAGAATAGAATTAAGCTTAATATTTGTTTTGCCTTGATTTTCCTTGCCTTGAACTTTTCTTTGCCTTTTCTTAGTTGCGGTTTTGACTTGGTTAATATCCAAAACTTGAAGACTTCTTTGCTTCTTACCTACTTTATAACTATCACATATCTTCTTAACGGCACCTTCAAGCACTACTCCAGAAAAATCAAGTTGTGTTTCCGAATCAAGTTGGGTTTGAAATTCTGCCATTTGAGAAAATTTGAAAAAAATAAATTAGATTGAGAAAGAGATAAATAGAGAAATTAAACTAAGAAATAGAGAAATTTTTTTACACAAAAAAATTGGGGTAAGTTCTGAGTTTTAAAATTACCTATTTATAGCGATAAAGAACTAGTCGTTGGCGCTAGCGTTATTGTCAATATCGTTCGCTAGTCTTGTAAATAGAGAAGATATAAAAAGAGACACAAAATAGAGGGGAAGAAGAGAGAGAGAAATTCTATTAATCAGTCTAATATACAAACATTAGAGCCTATATTTATATGGCTAGACACAAGGGCATCCCAGTAATAAACGAGATTTACCCTAGATATTCTTAACATAATTACACGTTTATAACACTCCCCCTGATGACATTGTGTCTAAGCTAATTGCCTCGTTAAAACCTTGTCAGGAAATTCCAAAAGGATAAAACCTGATCGAAGGGAAAAGAGTACAATTGAGAAAACTTAGAAAAAAATTGGACACGCAAATGTTGCCTCATTAAAACCTCGACAAGGAAAACCCAGTGGGAAAAACCTTGATGAAGGAAAAAGAGTACAACGTGATAGTCCAGCAAAATACCTTCTAATTTGATACTCCCCCTGATAAGTACTTCAGTTAAATCTTGGCTTGCATATCTACGAGTCGGGCTAATTTCGATAAACGAATTTCTTGAATGCAGATGATTGTTGTGCCTTCATGAATATATCAGATAGTTGATGAAGTTTTCTTTTGTGTTGCACAAGCAGTATTGTCTTCGATTAATACTTTTGCAGAGTCTATATTCTTCTTCAACATATTGAGAACTTGTGTCGTGGATTGCTAGCTTTCCGAGATGATTTGCAGAAGTTGTTGATGTAATTTCTTTAACATAGAGCCAAGATGTGATAAATTACCATAAGTGAACAAAACTGAATTTGTGGTCATACCTTATGTGGATCGGAATGACATCCAAATTAATAAGGTCTTGTTATGTTGATTTGGCCTAACAAAATGACCTAGTTAATGGTGGGAATCCACCAAATAACCAAAATTATACAACTCCCCCTTGGATGACCACCATGTTGAATTAGATTGCCTCACTAAAAACCTTGCCAGTAAAACCCAATGGGGGGAAAAACAAATTGGACGAAGGAAAAAGAGCGCAAATATCAACATTTTAAATAAAATAAAATAATTAACAAGATGTTGCCTCGTTAAAACCTTGTCACGAAAAACCACGTGGGACAAAACCTGAAACGAAGGAAAAAGAGTACAATTTTTGACGATTTATGGATGCTAACTCAACTATATGAGTATTACTGAAAACGAGCATCAAAATCATAACTCTAGTCCATCTCAAAGACGAGTTTAAGCTAGCATAATTCTAACTGCAGATTTAAGAAAGAAAAATAATAGAATTTATGCTTCCAAAGCGTGGATTTTAGTGTTTTTAAGGACTCCTCAAGTTACCTATAATGTTGAAATCATCAACTAATTAATCCGGATTTTTGGTTGTGTACCAAATTTCTAAAAACACATAAAGGATTGTTAAACCTTATGTAAGCAAATAAGCTGGCTGCCTGAATAAAATTTGAATCCTCAAAAGATTACAAATTCAATATGTTCTTCGACCACATTTCTTGTGTCAATGCAATATGAGTCCGTCAAAGACTACCACGCCAAGTGCATTGTAAAGAGAACAATTAATGAATCAATCCTAGGGTATGAGCAAAAATTAAACCCTTAAATCGTTTTTACAACGAAAAATTTCTCGTATAACGCATTATGACTACACTAGCCTGTAATTTATAGGCTTGACATTTTTAAAGTGTTAAGTTTTGGATCCAAAAATTGCGTTAATTGAGAAATTAATCCAACTTAATTTGGATTGTATGCCAACCAATCACATATGTCGATATTTCTCTGCAGAGGGGTTCACAACCACCATCATTTATTTCAGTAGCTACTTTAAATGAATATTCGACAATAATTTAGTTTATTATGACCCAACACAATTCTCTGGTGTATACACACTTTGAAAAATTCAATTTTTACTGGTACCAGTTCCCGCGAGCATTATAATCTCCTCCTCGTCAAATGAGGAGATATTAATTTTGAGAATGTGAATCATATTATGATAGACTCTATCAGAGCACTATCTATAGCATGTAGCAAAACGCTACATTTTTGCTAGAAGTGATTGGATTTGCCTTTTCAAACGACATTAGCTTATGGAAAAGCTAAATGAGATAATTTCACGCCTATTATTTAATGGCAGCATTTATCGATTTGATTTAATGAGAGAGAAATTGATATAACTTTAGTTAATTAACACCAGCTTTTGATAGTGTATATAGTCTCCCCCTGATTATGGCGGAAATAATTGTATCTCATATACGAAATCAAGTTTCGTAAAGTATTATCCGATTAATTCGAGGACATATACTTAGAATAATTTCTAGCTTTTAACAAAGACTGTTGGACAAGAGATACCGAATCCATAAATCACTAAAAATTATCCAAAAAATGTAATCCACTTGATATACAAATTGAACAAAGCATGGATTTTATTGGTTACAACCCAAAAGATATAAAATATGCAAATAAATCTCCAAATAATTCCATGATCTCAACAACATGAGATTGTGGACACTTTATTTTTCAAAAAATAAATAAATTCAAGATTAATATAGTCACTACAAGAACTAATAAAATTGGCTAACAAGCCGGGTGCGCACCCTTTGATCTTTAGTGTCCAATTCCAACTACAAGAACTATTTCAAATTTTGGAGATTTACCATGAGGGGAAAAAAATGCTCAATATCCCTTAAAAATGCAACAATTCCTCTTGGTGTTTGCAATTGTTAATATCATAATAACGATTTTTTATATATCCCTTTAGGATCAATAGGGAAAAACCAAATCAATTGGCTTATATGATTCTTTTAAGAAGATAAAGAGATCATTTTCGTTGTTAAGGAATCCATGGTTTCCCGTAAGAAATGGAAAATAATGGTTTATTAATAAAACCATGATTGAGAAAGGTTTGTTTAGACGATTATCCTCAAATTGGCTAAAATTTCTTAGAATGCCAATTTAACATCTCCTTCGCTGAATTGATGGAGAAAACCAATATCGGTTAGTATATACGATACACCAAAATTGCATCGACAAAAAGAAAAAGAAATGTCGATTTAGTCATCGCATAGGGAAAATCCACTTCGTGGTTGATAGATGGTGTCTTTAAAAAAAATAGAAACCGATTATAAAAATCACATGATCTTCATCAAATAGACGAAGATACCAAAATTAATTGGCCGTAGGTTTTTCAACCATGCATATAATTAACTACCGTAAAGGTAACTAAATCGCGATGACACCAATTTTTGGTGATTACAATTTCATTAGAGGGATAGAAACTGTAAACCATCTTTCGATGGATTTTCTTTTTCTTTCTCTATGAAAAAAAAAATAAGAGAAGAAAAATAAATCAAACTTGTTTATACAATTTGTCAAAACTGTATTGATAAGAGGATACAGATTGTCTTCTAGTCACGGTACATATATTCATAGGAATTAAAAAAAATAAAAATAATCAAGTAACTTTATGAATAGAATGCAAGACTCACCGTATTTGGACGCCGACGGATACAAATACACGGCCGAAAAGAATTGATTGTTATTCCTATACCTATGTCACATCGTGTGTAATAGGATCATCTCTCGGTTTAATTTCTAACGCACTTTCGTGATACAAGTGAAGCAAGAAACGTTAGGGCTTTTCCTTTGAACCAAAAGCAAAAGACTAGCACAACTGCATGTGAGTTTTCTTCTCTTTTGGTAAGTAAGATGATGTCAAACCGGACAAAAACAATACTAGGTGGCTGCGGACATGCATCTGGATGCCAAAAGAAATACTACATGGGCAGTAATTAAAAGAGTATCAGTACTACTCATGAATGAAAACCCGTCATTATTACTTCTGGGTACAATAATTAGAGATACAATAATTAAAGACACGAGCCTCTTTCTTATACCAACTATTTTCGATTTGAGCGAGAATATTAGTATAGTACTGCCTGACTTTCACGGATTCCAAAAAGAAAAAAAATAGGTTTAGATAAACGAAAAACAGCATGTATTATATACACCCAACGTCTTCCGAACTCGTGAAAGCAAAGGTATATATTATACTGATTGGCACAGAGGTAGGAAAAAAAAATCTCTTCGTGAAACCGAAGTGGAAATAAAGAATATCAAACCTACTGATTACAAAAAAAAAGGTATAATGGATCGTATACTTCTCAAATCTTCATGTTCGGTAGGGAAAAAGAAAAAGAAAGAAAAAAAAAAACTTAAACCCTAAATATCACTCAGTAAAGAGCTACGTGCATGATAACGTCTTGTAAATAGAGAAGATATAAAAAGAGACACAAAATAGAGGGGAAGAAGAGAGAGAGAGAAATTCTATTAATCAGTCTAATATACAAACATTAGAGCCTATATTTATATGGCTAGACACAAGGGCATCCCAGTAATAAACGAGATTTACCCTAGATATTCTTAACATAATTACACGTTTATAACAGCTAGAAACTTTTTCGCTCGGTGGTTTTCCCATAGTAGCGAAACTCGTTTGCCATGCCACCTGGTATGCCAAATAGCATTTTTTTTGGCATGTGCATAGGAATAGGCCTAATAGCGGTCAAATTATTTTCCCTCTGTTCCCGCCTCTTCTAAATTTTCACGTTTTAAGTTGTGCTAGAACTGTTTCTACTTGAGCCCATCTGATAATAAACCCACCAATAAAGTAGTTCCAAATTCTGTGTGAAAATCTACGGTGTAACTGTTAGACCATAGCTCGGTTGAACCCACCAAGCGTTGGTATGTCAAGTTTGGTTGTCATATTTTAGTGAACCAAAACTCATTTAAAGAGTCGCTTGATTATTTTCTAGAGTCAACTTCGTATAGGTTAGCTAGAAAGTTACTAGGATATGAGACTTACAAGTATTACGTGAAGACTTGAAGAATGTGAAGAAGTAAGGAGCTACAACGATGACATCATCCTTCCTCTTGAGGTTAGTAATGTTTGAATTGAACTGTTTCATTCCTAACGTATCTTTCAAGTCGTGCATATTGAAAACATAATTGTGAAGCTGTGAATGATTATACTCTAGTTAGACATAGTATTAACGAATTACAATACGAAGTTGTTGATGGTGGTTTTTAAACAAAGGGTAAAATCGTAAAACCCCAAATAACCTAATGTCACCGGTGACACATTTATTAGGACATTTAATGCATGTAGTCAATAATTAATAGGGGGTATTTTTTCAAATTAGGGTTACAACGAACAAAACCCTAATTCCCCTCCGTGCCAATGGCAAATCATGCCACCACACCTAGCCCAAGCTAGGCCGCGCCATGCCAAACGCATCTGCCTTGGCCCTAGCTATGCTAGTCACACCAAACGCGCCAAAGCATGCCAACCATGCTAGTCGCACCTCCGTGCCAATGGCAAATCATGCCAGCCACACCTAGCCCAAGCTAGCCGCACCTCTGTGCCAATGGCAAATCATGCCAGCCACACCAAACGCGCCAAAGCATGCCAACCATGCTAGCCGCACCTCCGTGCCAATGGCAAATCATGCCAGCCATACCAAACGCGTCGAAGCATGCCAATCATGCTAGCCGCACCTCCGTGCCAATGGAAAATCATGCCAGCCACACCTAGCCCAAGCTAGCCGCACCTCTATGCCAATGGCAAAGCATGTCAGCCATACCAAACGCGCCGAAGCATGCCAACCATGCTAACCGCACCTCCATGCCAATGGCAAATCATGCCAGCCATACCAAACGCGCCAAAGCATGCCAACCATGCTAGCCGCACCTCCGTGCCAATGGCAAATCATGCCAGCCACACTTAGCCCGAGCTAGCCGCGCCATGCCAAACACACTCTGCCTTGGCCCTAGCTACGCTGGTCACGCCACGCCAAGCCCAAACACCCTTACAGCCGCGCCATGCCAAAGTAGCGCCCGCACCTAGGCTTGCAAACCATGCAACCCAGGCCAAATTGGCCACGCATGCCATTGGCACATGCCAACACGCACCGCTGGTAGCTTTTTCTACCAAGGCGCGACCCAAATTGGCCACGCATGCCATTGGCACATGCCAACACGCACCGCTGGTAGCTTTTTCTACCAGGGCGCGGCCCAAACTGGCCACGCATGCCATTGGCACATGCCAACACGCCGCCGGGTAGCTTTTTCTACTGGGCGCGCCCAAACGGCCACGCATGCCATTGGCACATGCCAACACGCACCGCTGGTAGCTTTTTCTACCAAGGCGCGACCCAAATTGGCCACGCATGCCATTGGCACATGCCAACACGCTCGCTGGTAGCTTTTTCTACCAAGGCGCGACCCAAATTGGCCACGCATGCCATTGGCACATGCCAACACGCTCGCTGGTAGCTTTTTCTACCAAGGCGCGACCCAAATTGGCCACGCATGCCATTGGCACATGCCAACACGCTCGCTGGTAGCTTTTTCTACCAAGGCGCGGCCCAAAATGGCCACGCATGCCATTGGCACATGCCAACACGCTCGCTGGTAGCTTTTTCTACCATGGCATGGCCCTAATGGCCGAGCATGCCATTGGCACATGCCAACACGCATCACTGGTAGCTTTTCTCACCAAGGCATGACCCTAATGGCCGAGCATGCCATTGGCACGTGCCAACACGCATCACTGGTAGCTTTCTTACGAGGCTGTGATCCAAATTATCCACGCATACCATTGGCACATCCACACTGGTAGCCTAACACTCAACGTACAACCTACCACCAAGGCATTCCACACATGCCATTGACACATGCCACACACGCCACTAGCAGCTCTGGCATTGTCACTTGCGCTCGAGGTGCAACCCGCAACAAAGGCATTCCGCACATGCCATTGGCACATGCCACACGCGCCCTAGCAGCGCCACTTGCACTCAAGGTGCAACCAACACTCGAGACATCAACACAAACCGGGCGATGCTTTCCGTGGTTTTGGTTTGGCGGTCACAAAGATGCGGCGTACACTACGCTCACATTAAGAAAGCGTGAATAGGAATAAAGCGGTCAAATAAAAGAGGAAATAATGGTGAAAACGTTTTCACCCATTAACACCATGTGGTTACCACCTCCTCCCATTATTTCACCCTTTACTCTCTTCCTTCATGAGGCCAGGGTACGTTTCAATCTCGACTTGTATAAATAGGTCTTACCTATTTCCACCAGACGACAAGTCTCGGTCAGGAGAAAAATACAACACTCTCAGAAAAGGCAACTTTGCAAGCTCTCCAAAAAAAAAAGCTTTCATCTCTTGCAAGCTTCCGAAGCTTTCACTTTCTGATACAAGTCGAGAAACTACTCTCCCAAAATTATTCTGGTCTCAACACCTTTCTTTGCTTCCCTCCCCAAATCAACCCTTCTCCTCCACTTTGTGACCGAAGCAAGTCTGGAACGGCCATTTCTTGGTTTAGGCCGGACTTGTACAGATTGATTTCTCGAATCTATAAAGTGCTCACGTGCAACACATTTGTTTAGGGTTTGTACCAGTTTCTCACTCACCTACCGAATTTACCGAAATCGGCGGAAACGATTTTTACCCATAAATAATTGGCGACCACAGCGGGAGGATTGATCTATCGGCTACAATGTCAGACTGTCGATCTCGTTTTTCAACCCAGATGTCAAGATGGTAGGGGAAGGCGACTCAATCCGACTCAACTGCCAGACAACCCGGCGACTCAATCCGACTCAACTGCCAGACAACCCGATTACCAGTTGTAAAAACTACACTGGGGACTCGCTGAAGATGCTACTAACGATTGGGGACTTGCTGGCGATGCTACCAGCAAAGCCTCCTTTTACATGGAGAGAGGCGTGTTCGCAAAAACCTATGAAGTGAGTAAATTTAGACTGGGCAAGATATACGATCTGTTTTAGGTTCTTAATAAAACCGTCATACTACTGCGTCTTGTGCCTATTGCTAGCACACACTTTCAGAAACGCAATATTCCTTTCACAAAACATAATCAGAGTTATATTATCAAAAGCATTCATCCCAGAAATAATCCAATATCCTCAAAAGCTACCAGCTGTCTATCAAAACCAGTCGAACCTTGAACCAGACATCCAGTATGTTTTTCAAAAAAAAAAAAAAAAAAGAAGAAAAAGAAGAACCTAAATGAAAGTTTAACAGGGAAACATTCAAGGAAAATCATCCAACAGAGGTCTGCTTTTCTTGGAGAAAGTCAAATTTGCGTCATCAAGAGCCGCTCTCTTCATAGTTAACATCTTGGAAAGCTTTTCGAGTTCTACCTCATGTCGTGCAATCTCCTCTGCAGAAAGGCTTTCGATTGTTGATAGGTGTAGAATACACCGTATTTACTATCTAGTAGTTACGCTTTCTTTGCTATTTTTTCTTGTGAATTATGTACTTTACGCGTGTTTTTGAGTTATTAGGTATTCTGGAGTCGCACGGAGGAAAAGAAGAAGAAATTATCCAATTTGAGCAAAAAGGGCGAAATTGTCATCTCACGGGCGAGTGATATAGGGAGCTCGGCCAAAGGACTGGGGGAAAACTAGCTGAGTTGTGTTTATTTGCTGTCATCTCTGGTGGCCTGATCGATTGCCGGGTGCCTACAAGATGGGGCTCCCGAGTTGGGGTGGTTAAATCCAACATCACTTCCTACACTGAGACCTAAAAATGTTGAGACAAATGAGGTCTCAATCATTACCCCATCTAGAATTTAGAGAAGAAATTCACAGAAGAGAAAAATGGATGTTGCTGAGGATGAATCCGATGGAAGAATGGCGACTTTAATGGAATCTGAGATGTGCTTGTTCAGGTTAGAGAGATCTCTGAGTCTAAAACAAGAAAGCAACAGCAGATTTACGAAGTTTTCTTTGCCGAGAAGGAGATCGAAGAATTGAATCTGAGAAAAGGGAATTGATGGCAGAATCGATATGGATTTGCTAGAAATAGTCGAGATAAATGTTTGTGAAGAACTGAAGTTCAGGTTTGAGATGAAATCGATCCTAGTGGCAATTTCATGAGTCTGGATGTGATGATTATTGAGAAGAAATGGAGAAATTAGGGGTTTGAGGAGATAGAAGAATTGGTGAAGGATTTGTTGAAATTAGGGTTCTGAATGAACAGATTGAGAAGGGTATTACTCGAAATAGAATTTGTTACTGTGATTTGATAAAGATTACAGTGAGAGTTTGAAATCGAGAAATGAATGAATGGGTTACTTTGCATTCATATGAATTGCAGGTTCCGAATGGGTTGTTGACATTGAAGTTTGAAGTTGTGTTGGCTGTTTGGTTCATTTTTTGTCGCCATGGCTCGATTGTTGGGATTATGAAGATGAATTGCAGGTGGTATAAAGAAATGTGGAGCTGATTTTAGGGTCTGCAATGGATGTGTAATTGACAGTGTTGATGCTGCAACGAGGAAGTAAAAGGGTGTTTTTAGAATGGCTTGAGCTAAGATGGCTTGAGTCTCTGGTGGAGTGTGCAGAGCAAGGAATGGGTATGGCTTCTGATGATGAATGGGATGTGATGTTGATTGGTACTGCAACTGGATTGAGCACCAAATGCTAGGAACTGATAAGTTCAGCTCAGATGAGAAGTATAAGAAGCTAATGGTAAATATTAACTGAAATGCTGGTATGAATGGGTTCTGCTGATGGTACTGAGGCAATGGTGGTGGCAGGTTAAGCTTAAGTGGATTTGCAGGTTAAAGTGGCAGCTGGAATGGAACTCAGGGGAGCTTGCAGTTCTGGGGATGAGCCGAGATGTTGGTCATGGATTGTGGGACTGATGTGCAGCTGCAAAAGATGATGTTTGAAGTTGTTGGTGCTGTGAAAATGGGTCTGATGAGAGTTGTGACTTTGAGTGAGATGAGCTCATTGCAGATGCAGGACTGGAAGGTGGAGCATATGGAGCTGAAACACTCAGGATTGAATGGAGCAGCTGGGTCTGGAGATTATGGAGCTGAAAGTTAGCTGGGAGATGTTGCTGCCATGGATGTTTGTGAGTTCATATTGAAACTGTGGCTGCAAGTGAATTGAAGGGAATGATGCAATGAGCTTGAGCTGGAAATGCTTGCACAGGGAAAAGGTGATGGTGCCAGAGTGAATGGATGCAGTGTTTGAATGACCTGTGAATGCATGAGCATTGTGTATGAATGATGTGCAGGGAAGAAGAGTGTGAAATGGCTTGACAAGCTGTTGAGGCTGAGCAATTGCAGGTTATGAAGTGAAAGGCTGAGCAGCCATCATGGCTGGATGGATGGAATTAGTGAAGCACCATCTTGGTGCAACAGAACTGGCCTGTGCAACATGGCCTAGGCCTAGGCTAGTTAGAACCTGACTCACATGACTAACTCAGCTGAGTTGACTGACTCAGGTCTGACTCCTGAGTTGAGTCATATGACTCGGTGTTTGACTCGGCCTGACCGAGTTGACCCGCTGTTGACCCGATCCGACCCGTTGACCGGTGACCGGGCGGACTTTGCCGGTCACCTGAGACACTTTCCGGTGACTTTTCCGGCCAATTTCCGGCCACAATCCCAGTTTTCCGACGACGTATTTTTGGACATATTTTCTACATGGGTTTTTCTCACACATGGGCTTGGTGGACCACTTGGAGATGGGTTTTGAGAAGACCTAATATTAGAAGGAGTATCCTTTATGGAAATAGAGAAACATATAAAAGAGAGGACTTTTACCTAATGTGGGATATCTTGGATATTATTATTCTTTTTGCCTCTACTTTGTTTTCAAGGGTTTAGAACCATGAAGTCTTTTCTCTTTCTTCTTGTTATGAACTCCATGAATATGAGCTAGAGTTTTCTTTTGGTTATGGATTAGTTGGATTTCCAAACATGAGTTTTTGTGCAATAAATTAGTTTTCTCTCATATTATCGTTTATGATTCACAATTAATATTGTTACATGATTTGAATGCGTGTTTAGTCGAGTCGCGAATCGATTGAGTTTCTTTTCATCTCTCTTGCTAGATTAGGATTTATTATACGCAAAAGTGATAGATTCCTGATTACAAGTAGCATAATTGTGATTATTGCTTGTAGTGATACATCCTAGTAGTTACATGTGAACCATAACCTTTGTTAAATTGGATTAGTGCTTTTACACGTTCGATTGCTTTGATTGGCCTGATTTCATAGAACTTAATGCATCTAGGGAATTAAACTTGATTAGTGCTTTTACACGTTAGGTTGTTCCTTTAGATAGAATTCATATTCGCATCTTTTAATGTGTTTGTTGATGACATGAGGAGATTTAGGGATATACTTGCGATCAAGGTATTCTAGGGCCTTTGATAAAAGTTGAGATTAAAATATCAATTCTAGTTATTGTGTTGAAAACATGTTTGTGATTGAAGACGAAATCCATGACCAATACTTTCTCATCCGTAATTTGATTCGATTTGTTTGCTTTTCTTTATTTGCTTTTATTTAGTTTATTATAATCACAAAATCCCGGTGTTATTTATAGGGAACCGAAACAATTTGACAACCTAGACCTCTCTGTGGGATCGATCCTTTCTTGCCCTTGCTTCATTATATATTTTGAGTAGTAAGAAAGTGTAATTTATTTTTGACGCTTACGATCGCGGTCAAATTTTGGCGCCGTTGCCGGGGAGGCAGCGGTTGTCATTTGTCTTGGTTTCTTATTTTTGTTTTGTTTTTAGTTTTTGTTTTATTTCTCTTATTTCTGGTTTTTAACCTTGGTTTGAGAATTTTATTTCAGGTGCTTGTTTCTCATGGAAGGAGCATACTACATGAATGACTACGGTTTTCAACAACCTCAACAATACGACAACTACCAATTCCATGGGTATAATCAAAACCAATTCATTGGTTATGACCAATATTCCATGGAACCTTATGGTTTTCCTCAACAACCTTATGGCGGGTATGTGTGTGAACAACCACAAGGATGGGAGGATTCTTATGCTCGTGAACAAAAAGTCTCTAACTTTATAGATCAAGTTTCCAACTTTTTACAAGAGGAATTTCAAAAAGCTAAAGAGACTACAAACGAGCAACTCCAAGAACTTCGTGAAGGTATTGCTAGCTTGCGAAGAGGCATTGATCAATGCAAGGAAGATATGGATAATTCTAATGTGCATATGGTTTGTGATGAATATTTGATTGATGCTAATGTTGAAAAAGGGCAATCCTTGGACACTTTCGTTGATAATTGTGTAGTTAACTCAACTCTTGATCTTAATAATGATCATTCACCTATTCAAAATGATGAGTTTGAGATTAGCAACACTAAATTCAGCGAGGCCCATCTTATGTTGACTATGATAGTGACGGTGATTATGATACATTGCTTGAAACAACTCATGGTGACATCTCCGAGGAGTCTTTTTGGGATCAATATGAAAACGAAGAGGAATATGTTGACACTTGTGTAGATTACTCAAGCATTGATCTTAATAATGATCAAGAGCCTATTCAAAGGGCGGAGCTTGAGGATGATGCATTTTCGAGTGTTCTAGAAAAGTTTCTTATAATAAAATTTGGATCCGCAAAAGAGTATGTGCCTTACAACAAAGAGGAGTATGTTGAGAATGAGACCGTTATGACCCATATTGTGGAAGACCCAATTGAGCTTGCATATGATTGTAATGATGATGTTGATGTCGAAACTTTGGTTAAGGCAGAAACGGACGAAGAATGGTTGCAAGGTTTGATAGAGGACCATGATATACATGAGGTGAATAATTCACTTGAATTTTTCAAGGATGAAGAGGATTCCGTAATACAAGAGATTGTGCAAGGTTTGTCTAACCCGTTGCCTATTGTTTCTTCTCCTTTACCTCTTATTGGTTTGAATGTATGTGCTTCGGGAGTATTGTTGAATGACTTTGTTTCTCGATATCCTCCATTAGAGATACTTGATTCTCATACTATGCAGGTTTTGGAACAAGGAACCGTGGAAGTACCCAACTTCTATATTCTTTATACACTTCCAAGTGTGGACAAGAATAAGTGTGGGGGAAGCTTTTATCGGTTCATAGCTTCACTTTTGCTTTATTGTACTAATATTTGTGTGAAGCTAGTGTTTGAAAAACAGGTTCTATGGAAGGATCCTCAACTTTTCAGATTGTTGGTATATGGACGATAACAAAAGAGTCGGGCTGACGACTTTAAACCAAGCGCTAAATGGGAGGCAACCCATAGGTTTTGTATTTTAGTCTCTTTTATTTTTTGTTTATTATTGTTTTCATATCATATTTGCATCCCCATGTTTAATTTCATTGCGTCCGGAATCTATCTTAGAAGAGAATTATGATGAATACCTTTTCGTCAGAAAAATTCAGACTGCACGTAGTTCAGTCCAGAGACCATAACTGTCAGACCGGTTATCGAAACACTGTGCCCTTTTGACACTTTGTAGAAAACACGTAGATGAACAACTTTTGTGAAATGGAGTTTTTCCAAATTCCTTTCCAATTTGTACAGGTTTTGCGTTTTATCTGCTGTTACGTCAGAATTCAGAATTTTCGGTTTTTCACATTGAGGACAATGTGAAGTTTAAGTGTGGGGGAGTCTTTTGCATATAGAGTTTTTAGCCTTTTTGAGTCAAAATTTTCAACTTTTTTGTAAATAATGAATAAAAAACTCCAACTTGTGGTTAGTTTAGAGTCACATAGTATACATGTCGCTAAGATTACATCGAGAATCTCATAATAGTGACTGAACTTAGAGATGATAGAGAACATGATCGGGTTTCTTAATTGTATGAGAGTTAAAGTTGGATTTAACCATGCCAGTGGCAAATAAGGTGCAGACTGAATTCGGTATTAGAGTAGTGATCCCCTATAGTGGAGACTACCCATGTTACATAATGTGAGGCACCGACCTTCAATTCTTTGTACCTGTCTAAATTTGTGCTTTTTGAGTGTGTGTCACCGTACGTAAACTCCGGGCAGAATGGTGAGCTGCCCAACCTCCCACCATAGAAGCACTATTTTTATCTCTTGAGTGCTATTTTTATCAACCATGTTGGTGACTTCGAATTGCTAACTTACATACCACTTGTAATCTTGTTCGCAGTTAGCACCATCCACCTTATCTCTCTCTACACCAACAGGTCCATAGAAACACCATCATCATCAACAAGAGGAGCATCACAAATTCGAAGGAAAGTTGAAGACGTTCAAGGTTTACAAGCAACAGTACAGAAATGGGCAGATTTCAGATTTAAGTAAAGCAACAAAACAGGGAGCAAAATTTTTATAAGTTGAAGACTATTATACAAGAGTGGAAATTATTAAGGATGAGAATTCGAGAAGTTTATGATATCAAGACCTATAAGTTGTGAAGAATCAAGCGGTAAAGTACTTACATCATGGCCTTTGTACTTAAGTTTTTATTTTTTGTATTTTACTTTCTCTTGTCTTAAAAAAAAAAAAAAAAAAAAATTATAAAAAAAAAAAAAAGAAGACAAGAGAAAAATTTTAGGTTTGTTAATAGTTTTTATTATTTTGTTTTGTTTTATTTCTTATTTCTATAAAAAAAAAGAAAAAAAAAAGAAAAAAAAAATTTTATATTTCGGGTTTGTATAGTTCGTTTTATTTTTGTATTCTTTCAATAAAGCCTATGGAAAGAAAGAATATTTATAATGAAGTTTCAAGCGACAAGGAATTTGAGGGAAAGAGCTATATTGTCGAGATTTTACGGAGTTCAAGAGTTGAAGACCGAAGACGAAGATGAAGACACCGATTGAAGACCGAAGACGTTTCTATGGATGCTGTGAGAGTGGTGCTAGCTGCACGCCGAACGGATACGAGGTAAGTAAGCATATTCCCACCTTCGTTAAATGGTTGATTTCCTTTCGAAGAGATCGTCAGAAAAATGGGTTTTCAAAATTATAAAAGATGTGGGTTTTCAAAACATTCGGAGGGTTTTTGCCTTCCTACCATTCAACGTGTCGCAGGATTCTCTCTTCATTCCTACCTGGACACATGTGTGACCCATAAAAAGCTGTTTATTATTGAGAGCAATTTCATAAAACCCTTTCTTGTGAGGCAGAGTCGAGACTTTTGATCACTCCGAACCCGAATTTTAGTCGAGAAGGGATGGTTATTTCTCTCTCAACTTTTAAGGATGAGATTGTGTTCATTTATGTGTCTAACTTCTTATGACTAGTGTGCAGAATCTCTATGTCTTCTTAGCGCATTGGATGCTATCATTACGGAGAACTAGTAAGTTGGTAAAATAGGTTTTGTGGGTATATCTCTAGTAAACCCTCACGAGACTATAACTCGTCCACTAGGGACACCTAGTGGTTTAAAGGCTTGTTATTTATGCTAAAAGTGACCGTAGCCTCGACGACACGGAGTTGTATGTATGTTTTAGAATTGTTTTGTTTGATTTGCTCGAGGACTAGCAAAGTCTAAGTGTGGGGGAATCTGATAAGTGTAGAATACACCGTATTTACTATCTAGTAGTTACGCTTTCTTTGCTATTTTTTCTTGTGAATTATGTACTTTACGCGTGTTTTTGAGTTATTAGGTATTCTGGAGTCGCACGGAGGAAAAGAAGAAGAAATTATCCAATTTGAGCAAAAAGGGCGAAATTGTCATCTCACAAAGCGAGTGATATAGGGAGCTCGGCCAAAGGACTGGGGAAAACTAGCCGAGTTGTGTTTATTTTTGTCATCTCCGGTGGCCTCGAATCCGATTCTTGGGTGCCTACAAAGATGGGGCTCCCGAGTTGGGGTGGTTAAATCCAACATCACTTCCTACACTGAGACCTAAAAATGTTGAGATAAATGAGGTCTCAATCATTACCCCATCTAGGATTTAGAGAAGAAATTCACGTAAGAGAAAAATGGTTGTTGCCGAGGATGAACTGATGGAAGAATGGCGACTTTAATGGAATCGAGATGTGCTTGTTCAAAGTTAGAGAGATCTCTCGAGTCTAAAACAAGAAAGCAACAAAGCAGATTTACGAAGTTTTCTTTGCCGAGAAGGAGATCAAGAATTGAATCGAGAAAAGGGAATTGATGGCAGAATCGATATGGATTTGCTAGAAATAGTCGAGATAAATGTTTGTGAAGAACTGAAGTTCAGGTTTGAGATGAAATCGATCCTAGTGGCAATTTCATGAGTCTTGATGTGATGATTATTGAGAAGAAATGGAGAAATTAGGGGTTTGAGGAGATAGAAGAATTGGTGAAGGATTTGTTGAAATTAGGGTTCTGAATGAACAGATTGAGAAGGGTATTACTCGAAATAGAATTTGTTACTTGTGATTTGATAAAGATTACAAGTGAGAGTTTGAAATCGAGAAATGAATGAATGGGTTACTTTGCATTCATATGAATTGCATGTTTCGAATGGGTTGTTGACATTGAAGTTTGAAGTTGTGTTGGTCTTTGGTTCAATTTTGCTGCCATGGCTCGATTGTTGGGATTATGAAGATGAACTGCAGGTGGTATAAAGAAATGTGGAGCTGATTTTAGGGTCTGCAATGGATGTGTAATTGACAGTGTTGATGCTGCAACGAGGAAGTAAAAGGGTGTTTTTAGAATGGCTTGAGCTCAGATGGCTTGAGTCTCTTGTGGAGTGTGCAGAGCAAGGAATGGGTATGGCTTCTGATGATGAATGGGATGTGATGTTGATTGGTATTGCAACTGGATTGAGCACCAAATGCTAGGAAATCGATAAGTTCGGCTCGGATGAGAAGTATAAGAAGCTAATGGTAAATATTAATCGAAATGCTTTGGTATGAATGGGTTCTCATTGATGGTACCGAGGCAATGGTGGTGGCAAAGTTAAGCTTAAGTGGATTTGCGAGTTAAAGTGGCAACTGGAATGGAACTCGGGGAGCTTGCGTTACGGGGATGAGCCGAGATGTTGGTCATGGATTGTGGGACCGATGTGCAGCCGCAAAAGATGATGTTTGAAGTTGTTGGTCTTTGTGAAAATGGGTCGATGAGAGTTGTGACTTTGAGTGAGATGAGCTCATTGCAGATGCGCAGGATGGAAGGTGGAGCATATGGAGTCGAAACACTCGGGATTGAATGGAGCAGCTGGGTCTGGAGATTATGGAGCTGAAAGTTAGCTGGGAGATGTTGCTGCCATGGATGTTTGTGAGTTCATATTGAAACTGTGGCTGCAAGTGAATTGAAGGGAATGATGCAAGGAGCTTGAGCTGGAAATGCTTGCACAGGGACAAGGTGCTAGTGCCAGAGTGAATGGATGCAGTGTTTGAATGACCTGTGAATGCATGAGCATTGTGTATGAATGATGTGCAGGGAAGAAGAGTGTGAAATGGCTTGACAAGCTGTTGAGGCTGAGCAATTGCAGGTTATGAAGTGAAATGCTGAGCAGCCATCATGGCTGGATGGATGGAATTAGTGAAGCACCATCTTGGTGCAACAGAACTGGCCTGTGCAACATGGCCTAGGCCTAGGCTAGTTAGAACCTGACTCACATGACTAACTCAGCTGAGTTGACTGACTCAGGTCTGACTCATGAGTTGAGTCATCTGACTCGGTGTTTGACTCGGCCTGACCGAGTTGACCCGCTGTTGACCCGATCCGACCCGTTGACCGGTGACCGGGCGGACTTTGCCGGTCACCTGAGACACTTTCCGGCGACTTTTCCGGCCAATTTCCGGCCACAATCCCAGTTTTCCGGCGACGTATTTTTGGACATATTTTCTACATGGGTTTTTCTCACACATGGGCTTGGTGGACCACTTGGAGATGGGTTTTGAGAAGACCTAATATTAGAAGGAGTATCCTTTATGGAAATAGAGAAACATATAAAAGAGAGGACTTTTACCTAATGTGGGATATCTTGGATATTATTATTCTTTTTGCCTCTACTTTGTTTTCGAGGGTTTAGAACCATGAAGTCTTTTCTCTTTCTTCTTGTTATGAACTCCATGAATATGAGCTAGAGTTTTCTTTTGGTTATGGATTAGTTGGATTTCCAAACATGAGTTTTTGTGCAATAAATTAGTTTTCTCTCATATTATCGTTTATGATTCACAATTAATATTGTTACATGATTTGAATGCGTGTTTAGTCGAGTCGCGAATCGATTGAGTTTCTAATCATCTCTCTTGCTAGATTAGGATTTATTATACGCAAAAGTGATAGATTCCTGATTACAAGTAGCATAATTGTGATTATTGCTTGTAGTGATACATCCTAGTAGTTACATGTGAACCATAACCTTTGTTAAATTGGATTAGTGCTTTTACACGTTCGATTGCTTTGATTGGCCTGATTTCATAGAACTTAATGCATCTAGGGAATTAAACTTGATTAGTGCTTTTACACGTTAGGTTGTTCCTTTAGATAGAATTCATATTCGCATCTTTTAATGTGTTTGTTGATGACATGAGGAGATTTGCGGGATATACTTGCGATCAAGGTATTCTAGGGCCTTTGATAAAAGTTGAGATTAAAATATCAATTCTAGTTATTGTGTTGAAAACATGTTTGTGATTAAAGACGAAATCCATGACCAATACTTTCTCATCCGTAATTTGATTCGATTTGTTTGCTTTTCTTTATTTGTTTTTATTTAGTTTATTATAATCACAAAATCCCGGTGTTATTTATAGGGAACCGAAACAATTTGACAACCTAGACCTCTCTGTGGGATCGATCCTTTCTTGCCCTTGCTTCATTATATATTTTGAGTAGTAAGAAAGTGTAATTTATTTTTGACGCTTACGACCGCGGTCAATTGCTGCATCTTTCGACTTCTGGATCTCAGCAAGGCCTTCGACAAACCTCGAAGCGTTAAACTCCTTTTCTACACACACGTCGCGATGGTGCTCCCAGTCGGCAATAACGTCTTCATAAACGGTGTGACCAGTCACCTCACGCATATCCTCGATGGAAGATAAAGCCTCTTCCACACGCTTAACCAGCGCAAATCGACTAGTGACCTTCTTGGTTGTGGCCATATGTCCATACTTCTCCCGCATTCGGTGTACAACGCCTCATACTTTGCCAAGACGTTGAAACCGCCAACCAAAGACATGACCTGGATAAGGAACCAAGTACGGGGGATCAAAAATGGCGCCTGCAACTGGCCTCACGACTCGCAAAGGGTCTTCTTCCATGTCTACGGCAGCAACCATCAGAGAACCATGCATCCACCTTTTGAACCACATCTGTGCCCGGCAATTGGCTAACTCCCATCTCCAAGTCACCGGCGGTGGTTACCAAAGGCAAGTTTTCGTGTGGCTCCACCCCAGAATCGTCCTCCGAACCATATTCCTCCTGCGAACTTGAGTTAGACATTTTAAAAAAAAAAAAACGGAAGAAGAAAGAAAAGAAGCGCGAAACTCACCGAACCACTTCCCGAAAAAGAGCCAGTGCTGCCAGAGGAATCACTCTCACTTGTCGAACTTTCTTCTTTCTCTAACTCATCACCGCTATGAGTAGGCTCAGTGCCGCCGGAATTCTTCGAAGAAATTGCCGTCTCCTGGCAACGTGCAAGGGAAGCGAAAGCATTAACACTACCGAAGCCCTGGAAGAAACAAGACACATGTTTTCAGCAGAAATTCACGTATTTTGAGACAAACCAACAAGGAGGCGACACATACCTGGTTATTGGAAGAACTGAAAGACACGAGAGCTGCGGAAGTATCTTTTGAAACCTCCGGAACCCGCCAAAGACGATTCTTCGTTCTCTGTTCCTTTGCTCTGGGACTTTCCGAGTTGCCAGCAACTTTCGCTGGGATCTCTCAACATTGGATACTTCTTCAAAACTGCTGGGAAGGTTTACAACGAACATTCTCCACCACGTTATTTACAAAATCTTGGATCATAGTGAACTCATCGTACAGTAACTCATTATAGCCAAAAGTCGCCGAAGTTACTCTTCCCGTCTCGAAAGAAGGGAAGGCGGATACCCGGCTCAAGGGCACCGGCATTGAGGGCGGCATGCAATGAATCCTTAGGAACCACCAGCTGGTAAGAAAGAGGCACCCCTTGATCGAAACCCATGTGACGAGCAGCACGGTCAATATTGTAAGCAGCTATTCGGAAAGACCCCATGAAGAAAGACGGCATATAGCCGGACATGTAGATTTGAATAAACAAGTTTTCACCAACACTCAAGTTGCCGTCAGAAGATAAAGACACGATCGGAGCAAAAGAAAAGGTGTCAATTTGAGTCACCGACCTATGGACCGGGTCCCATGGGCGAATACTGATTTCATGCGACTTATCGAGAAAACTAACCAAGCTCATGCCAACTTTTGGACGCTTGTTCACCCATCGAAGAATTCGGGAGCCGCCCCAACTCGCGGGAATCGAAGGCAACGGTTTCAGAGCATACTTCTCAAAGTGCTCCCATAGCCAGGCTTATAGAAAAGCAACGTGCACATATGAATCCACTTTCATGAAACCATTCGAAACTCGCATGTTCGCAACTAGGTGATCCAGATGCACATACAGGGAACCAAGGAATAACTTGCCAATGGGAAGAACTTCACCTTTTGCTAACTTCACAGCAATTACTAGCAACTCTGGTCTTATTTCCTTCTTGCCAGAACCGTCATCAAAAATGTCTCTAGACAAACGGAGAGCCAAAAATGCCGCAACATGAAGATCATCGCTTTCTGTTTAGGTTCCAGCTCGTCCGGAAACCATTGAGATATCCACCACCGTAAAAGCACTTTTCATCTTCTTTCGGATTTAATCCTTCGACTTCGCAGTGGAGTCTTTTCGAGCGTAATCTCCCAACTTAGCGGCAAGGTCTTCTCGCATCTTCTCCTCACCTTTAGACAATCGGATATTAAGATTCCCGGTTACCGGAAGATTCAAAGAAGAGAGCCACACTCTCCAAGGAGAAAGTTATTTCACCCCATCTACATATGATCGTATGGGTGTCCGAACACCATCCGGAGATGAAAGCAACCAAGCCCGGATATCCTTCCTAACTGGAGATTTATCAAGCTCGACAAAGATCAATAATCTGCGCTCGAGTCAAGTTGGTATTTATGTGCTCCCTACGCACCATGAACTCAACCCATCTATCAAAAGAACGCAATGGGCTTTGACACATCCTGAAATCAATGTTGGAAGAAGAATATACCCCTTTATGCACAGAACCGTATGGTGTTCTCTGGGCGAACCGAACGTGTCTTCTTTTCATCTTCACCACCGGTTAACAAAATTGGCACGAAACCTGGGTGATTCTTCCGAACAGGGGCGAGGGGTCTAGTAAAGAATTCGTCATCCGTGTTTGGTTTGGAACTATAAATATCCTTCGATGAGGCAAAATTTTGTTCAGGTAACATCTTGTCGGATTTCTTCATAACAACTTAGTAACGAGATATCTGCACACGGAGAAAGACGAAATTATCTCCCTGACACAT
This sequence comes from Papaver armeniacum, assembly GCA_023531295.1. Lineage (NCBI taxonomy): Eukaryota > Viridiplantae > Streptophyta > Magnoliopsida > Ranunculales > Papaveraceae > Papaver > Papaver armeniacum. The sequence continues at coordinate 107,667 of JAJJWW010018675.1, forward strand.
AACCGCACCCAACAAAAAAAAAAAGAGAGGGTGTATTCTCTACGGGTTCAAAACTGCCCGCGCAGTATTTTCTTCAAGTCCGAAATTCATATATGCAATATTTCCTATGGGTTCGAAGTCATATGAAGCACATATACAGTATTCTCTACGGGTTCGAAAATGCACACGCAAAGATCTTCTTCAGTGGTTCAAAAATTATATACGCAGATTTTATACGGCTCAAGTGCGTCTGCAGATCCTTCTTCGGGTTCAAGACTATGCACGCAGTATTTTCTACGGGCTCGAATGCGTCTATGGTATCCTTCTTCGGGTTCAAAATTATATATGGAGCGTTTTTCTACGGGTTCGAATCATATATACAAAGATTTCCCTTGGGTACATATATACAATATTTTCTACAAGAAGCACGCCAAGAAATCATATGCGCAATATCATTGCAAGGATTATAAAAACGCCTACTTTTAGGGTTTGCACCTACATGAAAAGGGAAACAAGAGAAGTACTAGAAGACATACCTGGAAACCGGTTTTTCTTTATGACTCTGCCGCTAGTATGAAAAGATGGAAGAACAAAGATGAGAGAAAGGGATTTTATATATATGGGCGTGGAGATTCTGAAATAGGGAAGGAATTCCCTATACCAAAAATCGTGCATATAAGGAACGGGCCCACAAGGGCGCCCAACTTCCCAACGTTGCCCAAGTAGCACCGGTCCCACCAATTGTGCCCAACTTCCCAACGTCGCCCGAGTTGCACCGGTCCCACCAATTGCGCCCAACTTCCCAACGCCGCCCAAGTCACGCCAGCTAGGACGCTCAGCCTCCCCACCTTGCGCCGGTCCCGCCAGCTAGCATGCTCAGTTTCCCAACTCAAGTCACGCCAGCTAGCACGATCAGCTTCCCATTTTTGCGCCGGTCCCGCCAGCTAGCACGCTCAGTTTCCCAACTCGCAACAACTTCCCAACGCCGCCCAAGTCACGCCAGCTAGCACGCTCAGCTTCCCCACCTTGCGCCGGCCCCGGCCTAGCATGCTCGTTTCCCAACTCAAGTCACGCCAGCTAGCACGATCAGCTTCCCATTTTTGCGCCAGTCCCGCCAGCTAGCACGCTCAGTTTCCCAACTCGCAACAACTTCTCAATGCCGCCAGCTTCCTGTCTCTCACGACGCTAACTTCCCAATTGTGCCAGCCTCCCGATTTGTACAAAACTGCCATAGGCAAGGATTCCAAATCCTATTTATAAAAAAAGTTCAGACAAGCCTCCTCAATTCTCTTTACGATTTGTTGTTGATAATTTGTCACCATCTTATGCTTACCTCGCAACAAAGCTCCTATTCCGAGCTAAGCAGGGGACCTAATGTTGATGGTGGTTTTTAAACAAAGGGTAAAATCGTAAAACCCCAAATAACCTAATGTCACCGGTGACACATTTATTAGGACATTTAATGCATGTAGTCAATAATTAATAGGGAATATTTTTTCAAATTAGGGTTACAACGAACAAAACCCTAATTCCCCTCCGTGCCAATGACAAATCATGCCAGCCACACCTAGCCCAAGCTAGCTGCGCCATGCCAAACGCACTCTGCCTTGGCCCTAGCTATGCTAGTCACACCAAACGCGCCAAAGCATGCCAACCATGCTAGCCGCACCTCCGTGCCAATGGCAAATCATGCCAGCCACACCTAGCCCAAGCTAGCCGCACCTCTGTGCCAATGGCAAATCATGCCAGCCATACCAAACGCGCCAAAGCATGCCAACCATGCTAGCCACACCTCCGTGCCAATGGAAAATCATGCCAGCCATACCAAACGCGCCGAAGCATGCCAACCATGCTAGCCGCACCTCCGTGCCAATGGCAAATCATGCCAGCCACACCTAGCCCAAGCTAGCCGCACCTCTATGCCAATGGCAAAGCATGCCAGCCATATCAAACGCGCCGAAGCATGCCAACCATGCTAACCGCACCTCCATGCCAATGGCAAATCATGCCAGCCATACCAAACGCGCCAAAGCATGCCAACCATGCTAGCCGCACCTCCGTGCCAATGGCAAATCATGTCAGCCACACTTAGCCCGAGCTAGCCGCGCCATGCCAAACACACTCTGCCTTAGCCCTAGCTACGCTGGTCACGCCACGCCAATCCCAAACACCCTTACAGCCGCGCCATGCCAAAGTAGCGCCGGCACCTAGGCATGCAAACTATGCAACCCAGGCCAAATTGGCCACGCATGCCATTGGCACATGCCAACACGCACCGCTGGTAGCTTTTTCTACCAAGGCGCGACCCAAATTGGCCACGCATGCCATTGGCACATGCCAACACGCTCGCCGGGTAGCTTTTTCTACTGTGGCGCGCCCAAACCGCCACGCATTCCATTGGCACATGCCAACACGCTCGCCGGTAGCTTTTTCTACTGTGGCGCGGCCCAAACCGCCACGCATGCCATTGGCACATGCCAACACGCACCGCTGGTAGCTTTTTCTACCAAGGCGCGACCCAAATTGGCCACGCATGCCATTGGCACATGCCAACACTGGTAGCTTTTTCTACCAAGGCGCGACCCAAATTGGCCACGCATGCCATTGGCACATGCCAACACGCCGCTCGGTAGCTTTTTCTACCAGGGCGCGGCCCAAACTGGCCACGCATGCCATTGGCACATGCCAACACGCTCGCTGGTAGCTTTTTCTACCAGGGCATGGCCCTAATGGCAGAGCATGCCATTGGCACATGCCAACACGCATCACTGGTAGCTTTTCTCACCAAGGCATGACCCTAATGGCCGAGCATGCCATTGGCACGTGCCAACACGCATCACTGGTAGCTTTCTTACGAGGCCGTGATCCAAATTATCCACGCATACCATTGGCACATCCACACTGGTAGCCTAACACTCAACGTACAACCTACCACCAAGGCATTCCACACATGCCATTGACACATGCCACACGCCACTAGCAGCTCTGGCATTGTCACTTGCGCTCGAGGTGCAACCCGCAACAAAGGCATTCCGCACATGCCATTGGCACATGCCACACGCGCCCCTAGCAGCGCCACTTGCACTCAAGGTGCAACCAACACTCGAGACATCAACACAAACCGGGGATGCTTTCCGGGGTTTTGGTTTGGCGGTTACAGAAGATGCGGCGTACACTACGCTCACATTAAGAAAGCGTGAATAGGAATAAAGCGGTCAAATAAAAGAGGAAATAATGGTGAAAACGTTTTCACCCATTAACACCATGCGGTTACCACCTCCTCCCATTATTTCACCCTTTACTCTCTTCCTTCATGAGGTCAGGGTACGTTTCAATCTCGACTTGTATAAATAGGTCTTACCTATTTCCACCAGACGACAAGTCTCGGTCAGGAGAAAAATACAACACTCTCAGAAAAGGCAACTTTGCAAGCTCTCCAAAAAAAAAACTTTCATATCTTGCAAGCTTCCGAAGCTTTCACTTTTTCGATACAAGTCGAGACACTACTCTCCCAGAATTATTCTGGTCTCAACACCTTTCTTGCTTCCCTCCCCAAATCAACCCTTCTCCTCCACTTTGTGACCGAAGCAAGTCTGGAACGGCCATTTCTTGGTTTAGTCCGGACTTGTACAGATTGATTTCTCGAATCTATAAAGTGCTCACATGCATCACATTTGTTTAGAGTTTGAACCAGTTTCTCACTCACCTACCGAATTTACCGAAATCGGCGGAAACGATTTTTACCCATAAACAGAAGTATAACGTCCATCTTTTGAACTTTGTATATAAGACATCGACATAATCGTATGAATGCTATTGTGATTATGTATGGGTATGGGTGAAGATTTCGTCCTAGGAAACAATGTTTTACATTCGTTTAAAGGAAGTACAATTCATAAACTTGTTTTATGAATCGAAAGGGAAATCGCTAGGCTTATTGGTATTGTTATTCATTGCAAATATTTGGATTACCAATATGTGTGTTTAGTATAACCGCTCATAACTTGTTTATGTATCTTGGTGTTTTAGGGTGAAAATGGTTTCTGCTGATTTCGGTAATTTCGGGTGTGTGGGTGAGAAACGAATTTAAACCCTAAACAATGTACTGCAAGGGAGTACTTTAGATTCGAGAGATCAATCTGTACAAATCCGGCCTAAACCAAGAAATGGACATTCCAGACTTGCTTCGGTCACAAAAAGGAGGAGAATGGGTTGGTTTTGGGGAGGGAAGCGAAGAAAGTGTTGAGACCAGGTTGATTCTGGAAGAGCAGTGGTTTCACGACTTGTATCAAAAAATGGGAAGCTAATAGATAGAAAACTAGCAAATGTTTCTGAGTGTTGTATTACTCCTCACTGAACCTCCTCTTCGGTGGAAATAGGTAAGTCCTATTTATACAAGTCGAAGTGAAACGTACTCTGGTCTCATTAAGGAATGGAAAAACGGGTGAGTAAATGGGAGGAGGTGGTAATTGTTAACGCATGGAATTGATGTTCTATAAAAAAGAGCGTTTCACCATTACTCCTTGTATTTACTAACCGCCTCATCCTTATTACACTTCCTTATGACGGGCGTAGTGTACGCCGCACGCTGTAAACCGCCAAGCCAATACCCAAAGTGGATCCCCCAGTTTGTGATATGTATTGATGTCTCGAATGTTTTCGTGGAAAACATGTAGCATGGTTGTTTCCTGGCAAGTCGAGCTTGGGAGACTTGCTAGCTTGGTGACCTTCGACGGTCGAGTTTTTGCATCTTAAGAGGAAAGGTAGTCGTTGATCGTTGCACGCTTCCGTTTTTGATAGCAGTATAGGGAAGGCCAGCATGGTAGCGCGGCAGAGTTGGCATGCCATTGGCATGGCATGCCTTGGCGCGGACAAACTAGGGTTTTGGGTCAAAGGTTACCATGCGTTGTCTGGTAACCTTGGACGGCTAGGATTTGATCCTTGGATTGAAGTGCGACCGTTGATTGTCGCACGCCTTCGTTTTAGTAGCCGCATAGGGAAGGCCAGCATGGTGGCGCGGCTAGGTTGGTATGCCATTGGCATGGCATGCCTTGGCGTGGCCAAACTAGGGTTTCGGGCCAAAGGTTATCATGTGTTGTATGGTAACCTTGGACGGCTAGGATTTGATCCTGGGATTGAAGGGCGACCGTTGATTGTCGCACGCCTTCGTTTTAGTAGCCGCATAGGGAAGGCCAGCATGGTGGCACGGCTAGGTTGGCATGCCATTGGCATGGCATGCTTTGGCGCGGTTTGGCGTGGCCAAACTAGGGTTTCGGGCCAAAGGTTATCATGTGTTGTCTGGTAACCTTGGACGGCTAGGATTTGATCCTGGGATTGAAGGGCGACCGTTGATTGTCGCACGCCTTCGTTTTAGTAGCCGCATAGGGAAGGCCAGCATGGTGGCGCGGCTAGGTTGGCATGCCTTGGCACGGTTTGGCGTGGCCAAACTATGGTTTCGGGCCAAAGGTTACCTTGCGTTGTCTGGTAACCTTGGAAGGATAGGATTTTCTCCTGAGATTGAAGGGCGACCGTTGATTGTCGCATGCCTTTGTTAGTAGCCGCCTAGGGAAGTCGGCATGGTATAGTGGGGCCGCGGTTTTGGCATGCCGTTGGCACATGGTGCGGCTAGCATGGATAGGGCCAAGGCAATGTGCGTTTGGCTTGGCGAGGTGGGGCCAATGGTTTGGCATGCCGTTTGGCACATGGCGCGGCTAGCATGGCTAGGGCCAAGGCAAGGTGCGTTTGGATTGGCGAGGTGGGGCCAATGGTTTGGCATGCCGTTTGGCACATGGTGCGGCTAGAATGGCTAGGGCCAAGGCAAGGCGCGGTTTGGCTTGGCATGGTTTGCTATTGGCGCAGTAGTGCGGCTGGTATGGTTGGCATGCCTTGGTGGGGAGATGTGGCTGGAACGGTTTGCCATTGGCACAGTGGTGCGGCTGGCATGGTTGGCATGCCTTGGCGCGGTAGATGTGGATGGCACGGTTTGCCATTGGCACAGTGGTGCGGCTGGCATGGTTGGCATGTCTTGGCGCGGTAGCTAGAGGGTTTTGTACATGTGATGTCAATCAATGTTAGGGGTTATGTCGTGGAACATGATACATAGAAATAAAAAAGGTACCCTGGTAATTCTTACGTAAGCATGCTGATCGATTCGATAAATGTGCTAATGGTCATAATGGCGTCATGCCAGATGTGCGGTTTTACGATTTTAACCCTAGGCTAAAAGCTACCATCAACATTAAGTCCCCTGCTTAGCTCGGAATGGGAGCATCGTTGCGAGGTAAGCATAAGATGATGCCAGGCTAGGACAAGAAATTGAAACAAGTCGTGATAAGATGGTCAGAAAAGCCCGACTAACCTTTTCGAGAGGTAAATAGAGTGTGCGCTTCCCGTGTTGGCGGCCTTGCATAAATTGTACTGGTGGTGCGAACCATGATGTGTGAGATGAAAATTGTCGGCTTAGTTTGGCTATGCATCACCTTGGCTGGGTCGGGGAACATCGTGCCGCTGGGTCGGCGAGTTGTTGGTGTCAGTATGGTTTGGAAAGGGGGCGCAGGCGTTGCGCTGGCTTGGACTCGGTGTGGAAAGGCATGGCGCGGAAAAGCTTGGCATGTGGGACAGGGCAATGGCGCGGTCTTGGAGAGGCAAAGCATGGTGGACGGCTTGGCAGGTGGGGCCAAGGCAATGGCGCAGTATTAGAGAGGCAAGGCATGGTGGACGGCTTGGCGGGTGGGGCCAAGGCAATGGCGCGGACAGTCTTGGCGTGGTGATTTTTTCTTCGCGGGACTGGTTGCCTCTTTTCCTTACTTGGCTCAAAATAGGAAATCCTTTCCTTGTTCGGATTCCCAAATATCACGCACATAAAAATAGGGCCGGCCTCTCCTTTTGTTTTATACCTATTTATTGTATTTCGGTGTGGTAACAATAAAGCAAAGCGGGCAAGCGAATCCCTGGTATGTCTTCCCATACTTCCTCCTTACCTTTCTTTCTTTCCTCTTTTTTTTTTTTTTTTTTTAATGCGAACCCTAGCTGTGGGCGTACCTTCTCATGAACTTGTAGAAAAATCGTTTTTCTGAGTTGGTATGAATCCCAGCCATAGGTATGCTTTGCACGACCTTGTAGTAAAATTTAGGCGTGAGTGCCATAGTGATGTTGGCCGCCTCAATTAATGTGTGAAGTAGGTGTGCACGAGCATTGTCATTCCCTTCCCGCGAAAATCTAGCTTTTAGGGTTTCCTCCGTTTCCTGGTATGGTCGTGTGCATGGTTCCCGTTGTGGGGCGCGCCTATTCGGCTAGGCGCAATTTTTCCCGTTGCATGAAGTGGTGATGCAGAGTCTGTCAGTCACCATTTCTTCGCATATGCGCAAAAATGACTTTGAAACCAATTGGGTTGCGTCCAGGATGGCCTTCTTGCGTCTGATAAAATAATTTCCAGGCACTTTCCGTAATAATCTCTCTTCATATTGTTCCATTGTAGTTATCTCGGAGGTGAAAGCAGCGTAAGGGAATTTTCGTTAGGATGTCAGCAATTTCTGTTGTACCGAAGGATGTTGGCAGTTCCAAGCCAAACGCGGCTAATGAGTTCTTCACGATAGTTTCTGCCAAGAGAAGTCATCTTAAGCATGTGTCGATTCTTCTGACCGGTCCGGAAGGTGGGGGAGGGGATCGGTCGGTTCCGCCTGGGAACGTAATATGGTTTTGTCTTCAGAGGAAAGAGTATTCCGCCTTTCTTATTGATTTCAAGATCTTCGTGAGTCCGTTGCATTCCTTTGATAAATGGATGTGATTTATGATAAGTCAAGATTGTGTAAGAGCTAGTTTAACCAAAGCGCAAATCATTGATGTTGTCGCGGCTTCTGCATCACTTCAAATTAGGAAAGACATCCCGGGTTTGGTTGCTTTCATCTCCAGGTGGTGTCCAGATACCCACACTGACTATATGCGGTGGGGAGAAATGACTATATCCTTAGAAAGTGTAGCCATTCTCGCTGAATCTTCCCATAACAGAAACCTCAACATTAAGTCGTCGATGATGAAGAAAAATGCGTACCACCCCGGTTGCGAAGTCGAAAGGGTTTGTTCGAAAAGAAAACGAGACGAAGTGTTTCTACCAAGTGGTGGGTGTCTCAATGGTTTCCTGATGAGCTGGCACCGGATCAAAAGAATAGTACACTCCACGTCGCGGCATTCTTGGCTCTGTGGTTATCCCGGGATATTTTCGATGACGGCTCTGGTAAGAAGGAGATAAGGCCGGAACTCCTCAAATTTGCTATAAGATTGGCGACAGGAGTCGTTCTCCCCATTGGCGTCTTGTTTCTCGGTTATCTGTACACGCACTTGGATCATCTGGCTGTGGATATGCGCGTTTCAAATGGTTACATGAAAGTGGACTCGTATGTTCACGTTGCTTTTCTCCAGGCTGGCTATGGGAGCATCTTGAAAAATACGCTCCTAAACCATTGGTTTCACTTCCCGCGTCTTGGGGTGGTTCGAGAATACTCCATTTGGTCGAATAGGCGCCCAAGAGCCGGCTCAAACCTGGCTAATTTCCTCGATAATTCGTGCGCCATTAATTTTCGTCCATGGGCCCCAGTGTGTACATCCATAGTCCAGGTCAATACTTTTGCTTCCGCTCCAAACATGTCTTTTCTTTCTGACGAAGGGAACCTCGGTGTCGGCGAGGTTGTATTCATGCGAAGTTGCACGCAGGGTTACATACCATCTTTTTTTCGAGGATCGTGTCAGGCAGTCTCTTACAATATTGATCCGGAGGCTCGGCATATGGGTTTCGACCAAGGGGTCCCTCTTGTTCATCAGCTGGTAGCTCCAGAGAACTCATTACCGTCCGTTCTTGATGCTACTGTTCTCGTGCCGGGAAAAAGCCTCCCTTTCTTGCTTTCGGAACGAAATCCTTCAACTACCTCCAAGTATAACACGTTCTGGCAGAGTGAATTCCTTGTCATCCAGGAATTTGTGAAAGTCGTAGTGGAGAACATCCGTGGTAGGCCTTCTGCTGCGATTTTAGCAAAGCATCCGTTGTTAAGGGATACTTCTTCAACCAGAAGAAAATCCGTCGGTCCGGGCGCGGACAGTCCCCAAACGAAGGAGCGAAGGTCTAAAAATCGCGCAGGTGGTTTCCAGTCAGATTCCACAGCTCTACCGACTTTTAGTTCGTCCAACATGCAGGTATGTATGATTTTCCTCTTGACTTCAGTTGGGCCGTGTATATTCTCGTTTCTTTTATGAGTATCCGTCTTCATATTTTGTCCAGGGTCTCAACAGTGTGAACGCCTTTACCAAACTTGCAAGTAGATAGAAAACATTGCTTCCCGAGACAGAGGATGTCGGTGTTGACCCTATCCATGGTGATGGGGAACCCGAGAAGGATGTCGGTTCGGAGTCCAGTGATGGCGAGGGTAGTTCTTCTGACAGCAGTGCTGAATCTTCCTCTAGTCGGTCTGAAAGTGAATCAGCGAGTTTTTCCGCATGTTCCTTTTTTTTTTTTTTTTTTTTGGGGGGGGGGGAATGTCTAATCCGCGGTATTACAGGAGGAAGCCGTTTCTGAAGATGGCTCTGAGATAGAGACTGAGGAAGATACAACTTTGTCTCCAACTGTGGCAACCGTATCGGGCGATCTTGAAATGGATGTTGATCAAGATGAAAACGTCGTTGCTGCTCAGACAAAGGAAAGTACTCCACTGGCCGCAGGTGCGATTGTTGTTAGGAGTCCCTTATCGGTTGCTGATGTAGTCGCAGGCGCCCCTTTTAATCCTCCTTACTTGGTTCCTCATCGGGATCACATGCTGATTGGAGGGTTTAGCGTGCCAGCCAAACATGCAGTACTATACACTAAGATCTGGGAAAATTACGGTCATATTGCCACGACCAAACAAATTACTAGTCGGTACGCGTTGGTTAAGCGTGGGGAAATTTTGTCTTCGATTGACGACATGTGCAACGTGGATTTGGTCATATCTTGTTTCGGGGATGTGGTCACAAGCTGGAGGTTCCATCGTGACATGTGCATGGAGTTTGAGTTCAATGCTCCTTGGTTCGTCAAAGTTTCTCTGAGGTTGAAAAGATGCTGGCTGAAACAGTCGAAGGCCCTTCTGCGGATATGGTGAAGAAGCAGGAAGTGGAAGTCGAAAAGTTGTCCAGGAAACTAAAATTGAAGATGGCGGCTCTTCAAAGCGCAAAGGAGGCTCTCGACCATTGGCCTTTGCTTGCCAAGAAACCGTCCATACCAAGCATTATGGGCGGAAAACCCTAAATTAGGGTTTGCGGCATATTACATGTGCCGCAAAACGGTCTCAACCATCCATCTTCGCAGGTATAGACGGAGGGTGTAGATGCAGACTCAAAGGGCCCGGAGCATGTCGACACAATCACCATGTGACCGCCTACACACTTGACCAATCGGTCAAAACCAACCATGGTTGGTTACAACACATTCGTCCGCCTGAAATAGCATGGTCGCGCGGCTTTGAAATCCAAAATTAGGGTTCAAGCCATCACGCGCGTCCATCTTCTCCGCACGAATGGAGGGTCACAGATTAGATTAGCAGTCGGTCATACCAGCATGACCACCGTGGGCCCATCTACCTCTTCATGCGGTCGGCCAAGGCATATCACGCCTGGCCAATCCAAAACGCCCGCTCAAACATGCGTGGATACACTTCCCAAATTGCAAATCGATCTCGACCACTCAACTTCACCGGACTAATTGGGTGGCTTAGATCACGTTTTCATGGGACGGTGAGACATGGGCGTGAACATCAGCCTACCATCTTCACGCCAAACCAACCGGCCAGGACCGACCAAGCTAGGTCGTCTTGGAAAACGCGCCGGAAAAGAGTATGGCGCGCGGCTTCTTGCGGTATCAAACTCTTATCGCAAAATCGATCTCGACCACTCCTCTTTGCCGGTCAAATTGAGTGGCCCAGATCGCGCTTTCGTGAGGGAACGGAATACAGGCACCTACACCATCATGCCGTCTACACGCATGTATGGTCGGTCCTCTCCAAAATCCTTCCCATACTTGGTTTCGACCAAGCTGAAGAGTGATGCTTGCGCACCTCTTCAAAAAACCTAATATTCATTAACGGTCGCAGATGAGTGTCTCAAAGCTCATCTCATCCATCCAACTTCACCAGCTTAGTTATACAACCCCTCGGTCGAGTCAATTGGTCAGTAAGGCGTCATTACCCATCGCCTTACCACACCACAATGAGGTACCTGCATAAAATACACACGATACTTCACAAGTATCGACTTTCTGAATAACGCAGTTATTCAATTCAGCATTACATGCTATCTTTCGTGGATCCACGATCCATATTCCAGACATCAATCATGTCACAAAGCGGGGGATACATGCGGGGTATTGGTCCGGCGGTTTACAACGTGCGGCGTGCAACGCGCCATCACAAGAACGTGTTAGGAAGTCATGGGCGGTTAGAAATGAACAGGAGAAGTGGGCAAGACCGGTCGTGTATCACCGACACACAACTCCACTACTCCATCATTCCACTACCTCCACTTCCCACGAGAAACGTGAATGAGGCTCAATGACTTGTATAAATAGGTTCTCCGCCCTATTTCAAAAAGAGACAGAACAACACAAGTTTGACGACGTAAAACCAAGTGTTAATACAAAAACCGTATTCAAACACTCAGAGCACGCTTGCACCAACCGTAAGCTTGCTCATCTTTCGTTACAAGTCATAAGCAAGCCAACACCTTCACAATCTCAACACCTTCTTCACTTCCCTCCCTAAGATCAACCCCATCTCCTTCACTTTGTGACCGAAACAAGTCCGGAACGGCCATTTCTTGGTTTAGGCCGGACTTGCATGCATTGATCTCTCGAATCTACAAGCACTCACCGCGCAGTGCATTTGTTGAAGGTTTAGATTCATTCCTCATCCACACCCCAAATTACCAAATTCTGTAGGAGTAGTTTTCACCCATCAACAATTGGCGACCACAGTGGGAGATTGATCTCTCGGTTACAAGAATCGAATTCTCGAATTCGTTTTGTCTCACGATGTATCCTCACTCGGAATCCGCAGTGGTTCAGATATCATGGGAAGCATAGCTAGAATGCTTTGGAGGATGTCTTGGCAAATCAAGTCGGTATCACCGTAAGGCGGAGCGAGACATTTCGCCTTTTGAATGATATGGCAGCACGATTACAAGAAGCATCGACGGGCATCCACTCGGGCAATGCAGAATCTTTAACCAGGAGTCACATCTTTACCGGTGGAGAAGCAAAAAGGGCGCGCAACCGCAGGAGACCCAGGGAAGATGAACAACATGGTCCGGTCAACAATGGAAACCCGATGCAACTCCACAGGAGAGGAGACTTATCCAGAATGCTACGATGTCTGCCAGATAAAGAAGGGGAACCTGCAGCCTATGGAGCCTTGCCAGAGGATTTATACCTCAAAGCTCTTGCCGAAGCCCTAAGACTGTCCAATCCGCGTCGGCCTTCCAACCAATCGAAGAAATGCTTGAGGAAGGAGAAATCAATCAAGAAATGCCACGAATACGAGAGGATGGGAGCGTTCAATCCGGTCACTCAGCAGTGACATTACGACACCTTCTACATCCCTCTACTTAGGAAGACAATCCATGAGACATGATGGCGCTCGCAAGTCTTCCAACTTCATCTCTGTTCCATATCAAAGCCTTGGGGAGACATCGCAACGCCCGCTAACGCAGGAAAAGCTGGACACAAGGTACTTACATTTCCCCTTCCCAATGAAGAAGATTCTGGAGCTACTGGAGACGTGGGTACGAAACGGAGAGATAAAGCTACCCCGATACGGCGCCCACCTACTGGTCAAGGAGTAATGGACCCGAGGTACTTGTCATTACCACCGGTCCCTTCATCACCCCCACCGGTGGAGTGCAACGCTTTGAAGCGCATTGTTCAGGAGAAGCTTGGCTCAGAGGGATAGCTTTGAGAAGTTAGTGCGGAGGATTTTCTTGGAGAGGCTACTCCGGTTTGATACAAATGAGGCTTCAAAAGCAAGTAAGTTCTACTCAACAATTTTACAAGAAAGATAGTTTAGAATTCACTTTGGGGACTTAGCATCCCACACGTGGAGAAAGAGGCTCGATAATCAAACACCATGTCCTGTTTCATTCATGCTTTCCTTTCACACAACGTTTGCAACTTCATGTGACATGTGCAATCATTCATGACCAAGATGCAAATTTCATTTAAAATAACCTCTTTTAAGAAAAAATTATTCACCAAACTATCTCAAAATGAACCAATTCAATTACCTATTAATTCAAAACCGGTAGTCAAAGGAATCCTCACTATCACTCAAAAACAAGAACATCTAAAGGACAAGTAGGTAGCTACGATCCTTCAAGGAAAGTCCTTCAAAGAAGAACTCGTCCTTCCGGGCAAGAGAGACTTTCATCCTTTGAAGTACAACTCGCCCGACTTCGGTTCCTTAGGCAACTTTTTAACCTCTTCTTCTGGCGAGTAACACAAGATACGTAAGGGGCTCCGTCCTATAATTTCCGGAGCTACCGTGGTCAATACACCTTATGCAGCCGTCACTTCTACCACCGGTGCCGGCGTAGCAGAGAGATGTTCCGATAAGTGTAACACCTCCCGTCACCGAGTCGAGCAGCCGCAAATCCCGACAACTCCTCAAGCGTAACGCCTCCAAAGAGTCACCAGAGCAACAACTTTCACTCCCGCATCGGGACGAGGAGCCGGAGGGACGAGAGGAGGACCACCATCCATTACCATTTCGGACTTGATGGAGAAGCGGGAAGTTCTTGCTAAGACTCAAACGGATATGGCCGCAACTCGAAAGAGGTATTTCACCGCGCGGACCTACGTGGACCGATCAAATGAGCGACATCAAATATGAACGGTCCTGTCATGGAGATTCCTACACTGGGACCGATCCTCACAACGATCCTCCCTGTGTCAATGATTTACTACGAACCGGATACCGGTGGATTAGGAAGCGGCATCTCTAGTGGAAAGCTTGTGTGAACTCTTGCGCCTCTCAAAGAATCAACGTGCGAGATGTTTCTGTAATTAATAAAATAGCTCGGACGTACACCGACTCCTTCACGTCCGTAAGTCTTAACGCATCGAAAACACCCGTAAATAATGTTACATTTACGGAAGACGACATGATGGCGAAAAAGATCACGACCGGCCCTACATGTTACCGCACACATCAAGGGTTCAGAGTTCAGGAGGGCCCTCGTCGACACTGGAGCATCTTCCAATGTGATTTCTCTCAAGACTCTCAGGACGGCCAAGGTTAGCCCATGCAAGATTGTGCGTCATCCCACCACAATGACGGACTTCGAAGGAAACCAGACCAGCACATACGGTGAAGCTTCAACCCATATTCACACCAAAAGGGGACGCACTTTCGAAGCAAGACGTGATTAGAAGGGGAAGACAATATACCGGCGTCACTGTTAGCAATTAGCAGGAAAGACTGACACCCAGTCTCTCCGCCCAATGGAATGCTCCAAAAGCGATTCTCCTCTACTGAACATCGACATGTTAGTAGATGCAACCAGCGGACACGGCATGTTCTCCTCCATGGATGGATGTAGCGGCTACAACCAGATAAGGATGTACGAGAGTGACGCAAGGGCATATATCTCACCAACAGGCGATACAACCTTCAGCCTTCTGTAAGCAGTTCCCTGAAGCAACAAGGGGAAAACCACCGAGATACAATATCCTGCGTGTCCGCCAACTCCAACTCCGAGTGCCACATGTACGACTCCCGCAATGATGCAACGGCGTTCGAGATATTCCATACAGGCTCGACAAAAACCACTACGAACAAACCATGTAAACCACGCTTTGGGATCGAGGCTCGGCATGAAGTTCCTTCACCGTCGATCAAGGATTTCTTCAACACGAGAAAGATGGTCTGTCAAGAATCATGGAATTCGCAAGGGTAAATCGAATCGGGAGAGGAAGCCACTTCAACTCTCCCTCTCGCAGAATCTGCTTCAATAGTCTATTCAAGAGGCGCCTCAATGCTCTCTCCGGACCCTGTTCACTTCGGAATCCCGCTTCAACACTCTCTCCAGGATCTACCTCAATGTTCGCACCGAAACCACTTTAACATCCTCTCGAGTCATTTCAACACTCAAGCTACATCAATAATCTGCACTCTAAGTTATCTTTGATGTACTCATTGCTTAAACGTACGTCTCATCCATCCTTCATGAGGACCCGATGGAGCATGAAAACCCCGAAGTCGATAGGAGGAAGGTTATCTGTGGAACGGATGTTTTCATATAGTTGAAAGGGCGCGGTGAACAATTCATCATCGATGTTCGGCATATCTTTGAAGCCGTCAACACTTCCCGACTTGGCACCGCATTATCTCCGGAAGACATCTCAACAGGATTCTTTCTACCGCAATGAAATAAAAGACAGGAGTTAGAACTTGTATGAAAGCATATGAGAAGTGTCGCCACATACGGCAAGACACAACTCACACAATGGCCGATCCAAACATCATTCAAGTCCGGTATTGATCAAGCTTCGGTATAACTCAAGTTTTCAAGTCCGGTATTGATTTCAAGTAAAAGTACAAGTTTTGATCTGGTATTGATTTCAAGTCGGGTACAATTTTTAAGTACGGTACAAGCCTCAAGTCCGGTATTGCTCAAGTCAAAGGCTGGTATTGCTCAAGTCGCAAAGGCTGGTGTTAATCACGACATAAAAGGCTGGTATAATAGGCGCACACAGCGAGGCGGTTTCTATCGAAGCACATGGTCGACGTTTGAAGCATGTACATGTAGACCCACTTTCAACCGAAGCGGACACAACAAGCCCACGTTCGATCAAGCGGCGCAGTAACCCCCACGAACGAAGCGGGCGCAACGATCGGTCGATTAGGCACATCCCCACGATTGAACGAAGCGGGCGCAATAGCCCCTCGACCGAAGCGAGTCATAGCAAGGTCGATCGAATCGAGCAAGACCGACATCATGCTAGGGGAACACTTTTACGGACGTCTCTTGAACGTGACATGCTCGAAGGACAGGACGACCCGTCTCTCCCGGTAACATCTAACATTGTCTCATAAGTTTTATCTTTAACTGTCACCATCTCATGCCTACCACACAATAGTGTAACCATTGTGTGCTAGGCGAGGGACTTAATGTTGATGGTGGATTTTCGTTCAAGGTTGAGTTTGTAAAAAACCGAGAAAAATCATGCGCCGACATCTTGTAAAAGATAAAGCCATTTATAAGTGTTGGATACTCCCTCACTTAATTGGCCTTGTATTTCATGTACTCATTATCGGTGTGGCATGATGATCGAGTGTTACTCTTATAGAGTAACACGAACCTCCAAGCACTATAATGAATCATTATCGGTGTGGCATGAGACTCGAGTGTTACTCATACGAGTAACACGAACCTCCAAGCACTATAATGAAACCATGTACGAAATACCCCCGCGGTGGCCGATTCTCGGTGTGTTATACTAGCCCGAGCCCTCTCGGTGTGTTATACTAGCCCGATTGAGCCCCTCTCGGTGTGTTATACTAGCCCGATTGAGCATCCGGACTTGACTGTATCGGTCTCCGGATATGATTCGATCGCGATCATCCAACTCCACAAGCATGATTGGATGACCACGGATCAATTCCATCACCCTAAGCATGGTATGGAATACCCACGGCCTTAGCTTGCCAGATATGATCGATCGCAGTCATCCAACTCCACAAGCATGATTGGATGACCACAGATCAATTCCATCACCCCCAAGCAGGGATGGAATACACACGGCCGACCCCGCATGGTCGACCATTGGCATTTACTTGCCAAGAAACCGTCCATACCAAGCATTATGGGCGGAAAACCCTAAATTAGGGTTTGCGGCATATTACATGTGCCGCAAAACGGTCTCAACCATCCATCTTTGCAGGTATAGATGGAGGGTGTAGATGCAGACTCAAAGGGCCCGGAGCATGTCGACACAATCACCATGTGACCGCCTACACACTTGATCAATCGGTCAAAACCAACCATGGTTGGTTACAACACATTCGTCACTTTGAAATAGCATGGTCGCGCGGCTTTGAAAGCCAAAATTAGGGTTCAAGCCATCACGCGCGTCCATCTTCTCCGGCACGAATGGAGGGTCCTGATTAGATTAAGCAGGTCCGGTCATACCAAAGATGACCACCGTGGGCCCATCTACCTCTTCATGCGGTCGGCCAAGGCATATCACGCCTGGCCAATCCAAAACGCCCGCTCAAACATGCGTGGATACACTTCCCAAATTGCAAATCGATCTCGACCACTCAACTTCACCGGACGGGTGGGTGGCTTAGATCACGTTTTCATGGGACGGTGAGACATGGGCGTGAACATCAGCCTACCATCTTCACGCCAAACCAACCGGCCGGGACCGACCAAGCTAGGTCGTCTTGGAAAACGCGCCAGGAAAAGAGTATGGCGCGCGGCTTCTTGCGGTATCAAACTCTTATCGCAAAATCGATCTCGACCACTCCTCTTTGCCGGTCAAATTGAGTGGCCCGGATCGCGCTTTCGTGAGGGAACGGAATACAGGCACCTACACCATCATGCCGTCTACACGCATGTATGGTCGGTCCTCTCCAAAATCCTTCCCATACTTGGTTTCGACCAAGCTGAAGAGTGATGCTTGCGCACCTCTTCAAATGGCACATGGTGCGGCTAGCATGGCTAAGGCCAAGGCAAGGTGTGTTTGGCTTGGCGAGGTGGGGCCAATGGTTTGGCATGCCGTTTGGCACATGGTGCGGCTAGCATGGCTAGGGCCAAGGCAAGGTGTGTTTGGCTTGGCGAGGTGGGGCCAATGGTTTGGCATGCCGTTTGGAACATGGTACGGCTAGCATGGCTAGGGCCAAGGCAAGGTGCGGTTTGGCTTGGCATGGTTTGCTATTGGCGCAGTAGTGCGGCTGGCATGGTTGGCATGCCTTGGCGCGGAGATGTGGCTGGCACGGTTTGCCATTGGCAGAGTGGTGTGGCTGGCATGGTTGGAATGCCTTGGCGCGGTAGATGTGGCTGGCACGGTTTGCCATTGGCACAGTGGTGCGGCTGGCATGGTTGGCATGTCTTGGCGCGGTAGCATGAGGGTTTTGTACAGTTGATGTCAATCAATGTTAGGGGTTCTGTCGTGGAACATGATACATAGAAATAAAAAAGGTACCCTAGTAATTCTTACATAAGCATGCTGATCGATTCGATAAATGTGCTAATGGTCATAATGACGTCATGCCAGACGTGCGGTTTTACGATTTTAGCCCTAGGCTAAAAGCCACCATTAACACTTGGTAAAACTATTCACAAGGCCTGACTTTTGTATTGGTATGACTTTTACTAGTGAAACCGATCTTAAGTAATCACCTGAGATGATATGATCGATTTGTTGTAATTGGTATGACCAACGCTAGACATTGGGGAACCGATCCTAGTAAGAGGTGCAATCGATCACAAGCAAAGGGGAATCGATCCTTATAAGAGGTAAACAAGTCTTAGATATTGGTAACCGATCCTATGACTTGTGCAACCGAATGCAAGTTAGATACCATAAATATGTGGTAACCGATCCTAGTACCTAGTCAACCAAATTTTGGAAAGCTAATGTGACTGATCCTAGTACCCACATGGAGGTAGAACCGAAACTTGTTTTGGTAGAACCGTGAAACCCATGATTGGTGATTTGATAGGATAATCAATCATATGGTTCTTGGAAGTCAGATGAACCAATTCTAAACTTGTTTGAAAGTGTGGAAAATTGGTTCCAAGATTGTAAATATGAAAAAGGATTTACAAAGTAAAGATGTCGACATACTTTGAACATGTGCAGTAACGCTTATCTTTTATTGTTCAAAGATATTCCTTAATAGCTAAAGGAGAATCCCGGATCGAAATAAATTGAGAATCTTTTAATTAAGGTTTTTACTTTTATATGCTTTTAATTTCCAGCAATTAAAATGCATATCTTTAGAAAATAAAAATTGGTAATGTGCATTTACTAATTGGAGATTTTTTACTGAGATTTCGGTCAATATTTGGACAAAGCATTTCCAGGAATTATGGAAACCAAATTTGGAAATATATTGCATATCTTGAGAATATTTTCGGTTTTGGAAATTCCTTGGTGTCCAAACTTCCTTGGTCTATAAATATTGAAGTTTGCATTTCAAGCAAACTAATCCTCAGAGCCAGCAAAGCTACCTTGTTGTGTTGTTACTGGTGGAGTCGTCTATTCGGAGAGGAGAGTACCCTATGAAAAAGCGGGGGTACAATAACCACACCCAATATTTCGATTAGCAATCTGTATGGACTAACTCTAATATACTTTTAAGAGAATCACTAGACAGTCAGACTCAATCTTAATAGAAAGTATATCAAAGAGTTATATTATCTCGATCTCTCGATTTAATTCTTACTCAAGCAAATAGAAATCTGCGAGTCTAATTAAATAAGGGAGAGATAACTTGAACGGTACCAAAGACCAATGTTCAAGTGTCAATCAATGTAAATCAATAACCAAAGGTTGGATATTCTAATTGATTGAACTTAATGCACAACCTGTGATATTTCAATTATATAACAACATATAATGTGGAATAGAAATAACACAGACACCAGAAGTTTTGTTAACGAGGAAACCGCAAATGCAGAAAAACCCCGGGACCTAGTCCAGATTGTATTAAGCCGCTACAGACACTAGCCTACTACAAACTAACTTTGGTCTGGACTGTAGTTGAACCCCAATAGATCTTACACTGATCCAAGGTACAGTTGCGCTCCTTACGTCTCTGATCCCAGTAGGATACTACGCACTTGATTCCCTTAGCTGATCTCACCCACAACTAAGAGTTGATACGACCCAAAGTCGAAGACTTTAATAAACAAATCTGTATCACACAGAAAAGTCTACGGTAATATATAAATCTGTCTCCCACGGAAATACCTACGAGTTTTTGTTCCGTCTTTTGATAAATCAAGGTGAACAGGAACCAATTGATAACCCGGACTTATATTCCCGAAGAACAGCCTAATATTATCAATCACCTCACAATAATCTTAATCGACGCGGCGGAAGAAGATATTGTGGAATCACAAACGATGAGACGAAGGTGTTTGTGATTACTTTTATATCTTGCCTATCGGAGATATTAATCTCAATCCAATCGTTACGATTGTACTCAATACAATAGAAACAACAAGATCAGATCACACAACTACAAGAAAGTAGTATCGATCTGGCTTCACAATCCCAATGAAGTCTTCAAGTCGTTAACCTACAGGGTCTCGGTAGAAACCTAAGGTTAAAGGAGAATCGACTCTAGCTTATACAACTAGTATCACATAGGAGGTGTGGGGATTAGGTTTCCCAGATTCTAGAGTTCTCCTTTATATAGTCTTTCAAATCAAGGTTTGCAATCAATGTTAGCTTCGTAAAAAAGCATTCAATATTCACTGTTAGATGAAAACCTGATTAGATTCAAGCTAATATCTTTCAACCGTTAGATCGAAAACTTAGCTTGTTACACACAAATGAAATGAACGTTTTAGGTTTGTGTAACCGTACCCAAACATGTACATTTGTTGGTTCAACAGTAGTTAACCAAATGGTTAGCCATATGAGCACTTTCATATTAACCTTGTTCTTCTTCACCATAACTAGTTCAAATGACTCAAATGAACTAGTTAGAGAGTTGTTCAATTTCTTAGATCTCATAGAAGTATACAAGACACAATCGAAGCAAAAACGATTTGATTCACTCGAATCGATTCATGAACTTTATAGCCACGGTTTGCAAAATTGCATTCCTTAGTTAATATAAGTATAAGTTCACGAATAATCGTTTTTAGATAATAACCAACCTAAGTACGCGGACTAGGTATGCGAACTTAAGTACCCGGAATAAGTTAACAAGTTTACAAACTCTAGCAGATTTTCTCGGGAAGAGAACCTCCGACAGTACACGGTATGGGTTCGTGGACTCTTGTTCCGGTTTCCTGAGCATCAAAGTACACAGACTTCGGTTCAAGGAATAAGGACTTATACATGTATGCGTTTCCACACAATGCTTATATCCAACAATGGTTATATAATCTAAACTTTCATTTAAATCATTGAAACATTCTTAGAGGACGTTATATAGTTGTTATTCACAAACTATTTTTCGTCAAAGCCATTTTCAAGTAATTGAAACATAACATGACTTTCGTCACTAGGTAAAGATGAACTTGTCCAAAGCGAAAGCTTACCAACACATATTTCGAGAAATAGATAAGCGAGATAAACTCGGCTCGAAATAGCAAATGTGTATAATCAAAGTCTATATAGCAAAACGACTTTTGTCTCAAGATAGGAGATAGAGTAGATAGACTTTTGAGTGATAGATAAGTTCAAGTCTCCACATACCTTTTAGTCGATGAAGTTCCACCAGTTCCTTGAGTAGTTCTTCGTCTTGTATGATGATATCCATGGATTTCTTGAGCTCAACTACACATTCTATCCTAGTCCAAGACTTAGCTATAGTAGACTAGAAATCAAGACTTATAGTTTTGATCACTAACATTGACAAACATGCTTGAGATATCAACGCATGCGAGTTCGACCGAGCAATGCTCTAACAATCTCCCCCTTTTTCAATTTTACTGACAAAACTATCAATACATATGGAATACAAAAATAGATAAATAAACTTTTGTAGCTCTTCTTCCACATGCCTAATCTTCAACATTACTCGAAATCTTCGTCACTTCCAAGTACTCCAATGATCCCAAAGGTTGTAAGTTTAGCATCATCGTTGCTGAAAATCCGTAGCTATAACAATGAGAAAACAAGAATTCTCAATCATTGTTATACAGTGTCATAGTATTATTACAAAACATCAAAGTTCAATTGTATCACAACTTCGACAACAATACTATGGTGATATGTATCACTCCCACTTAGTCAATACTCCATCTCACATGGAAACCACTCCCCCTTACATAATAATCCGAAAACCATATGTATTTTTAGTGTGAACTACACATTAATTCTCCCCCTTTTTGTCAATAAAATTGGCAAAGGTACGAAAATGGGATCCTAATGAAAATTTCCATAGAGACATTTCATGACCAAAAGTAAGCACATATCAACTTATTTAGATGCAATCATATAGCCGAAGCTAAATGCTTTCATCAAGGATTTTATAAAGATACAAGATAACCCCTATAATATTCCACAACCGCACTCCCCACAAAGATTTGGCAATTAAGCACAAGTTCAATTAAGAACTCTTCCCCATAATATGTCATTCCCGAAAGAACAACAAGAGCGACCTTAATTTCATAAGAAAAGAAGGATTTCTTCGGACATAACAAATCACATACGAATATGAATTTGAATCCAAAAATACTCAATCAAATTAGCCACAAGAAACCCATGATTAATCTAATCGGAAATGCTCAACATAAGAGAACTTACGGAGCCTCACAGTATATACATAAATTATGGATCAGGGAAGATCAATACTGCGGAACAAACAAGGATTCATTCTATTTTCCATCACTATTTGCACAATGACATACAATAGACATAATCCTCGTAAACAAAAGTTCAGCCTATCTTCCACCAATATTTGCATAATGACATAACAGGTTTCAAACTTTTGTGATGCCAAAAGTTCATTCATTCTTTTATCAATACATGCATATCGACATACGAAAGACTTAACTTTTGACAAGTTATGGGACAATCATAGTTCACGGATGCAAACGCACATATCCCATAAAAAATTGCAATATATAAAACCATAAAGATTAATACTGCAAAAATCATCTTCCAAACAATTTTTTAGAATTTAAACAAATAAACCTAAAAACATGAAGATGAAAACATTGGACATAGCTATGTGTAATCACAATAATGGCTATTCCAAACTCTATTTATTCTTCTAAACAAAAGAAAATTTACTAGACAAATAAAATCAACAATCTAAAAAACAAAAACAGACTCTTATGCCAAAGCCGAACACGAACTGAAGTCAATTAGACGGTTCACTATCCTCATGAGTCATGAGGTCTTTGAGCTTGTGATCGACAGCATCTACTGCATCTTTAGAAAATATATCTTCATTGAGAAGGTCATTAACTTGTGATTTTATGAGACCAAGGTCAGAAGTAACCTTTTCCAACTCAGTTCTTAACACATTAATACTTTTCAAAGTATCAACAAGCTGCGGTTTTTCTTCCTTAAAGTATTTAAGAAAATCATGAACCACTTCAGCAGAGACCATATCCCCATTCTCAATATCATCATGTGTGTAGGCATAGTAACATGAGGCATTGGGATGATCATCTTCAACTAGGGTTCTTTTCTTCCTCCCTTTGGACTCAAAACCAATACCTTTATCAAGAAAGCCTCTCGCAAAACCACCAGAACGTGAAGATGAAGAGGAAGACATTCTTGACAAACCACAAAATAACCTAGAGTATGCAAACGTGACTCATAGGTTTGGTATTTAAAGGTTTCTTAGGGAAGGTAGTTTTTAGGGTTTTCAAACAGTTGACTCGTAATGGTACACGGGTACACGTACGAATACAACTTGACCCAAACAAGGTTTTATAACAAAACTCTGCTACATGAAATTTTTGTAAATGGCTCAATAAATTTCATAACTTCAGAGAAACAATTTAGAGCACAAATGTAGCAGGCAACGTAGATGCAATAAGAATTGCATTAAAATAAAGAAACGATACTAGACACAACAAATACCATTTAGGCAATATTGTCTGTAAACACTAGTTTGGCCATAAACGATAAGAAGATAGCCCAACTAAGTAGAACACAAAATTGCCACAGTATACCTGATTTTTACACCTCTTGCTCAACAGGATTTTTTATGAGCAAGCGCTTAACCCTTGTGATTAATTAGCACAAGTATGAGCTCTCGGCTCATTAAGAGGATTGTGTTTATGACGGAATCTCTTTTTCCTTTCGAATCTAGAAAGGGATCCCTTTTGATGTGAGAAATTATCATAAAACTTACTGTCATCAAAATACGAGACATAGTTTGAGTCCTTACTAGAAGATTTTTGTCTTGGGAGGATATACAACCTGTTGATAGTTTCTTTATAAGGCTTAATCATATCCTTCAGGTTATCATTAATGTCACCATTTTTGCTCCTTTCTCCTGGAATTTTGTTCTCACCTAAGGTAACGTTATCTTCTCTGTCAAAAGAAGACAAGATTTGATCTTTCCTTAGACGATTTTTGTTAAGACGTCTGTTCTGCTTATGAGTGTTCGAGGAACTCATTGAACTGACCTTCCTGGTAGCATACACAGGGTAAGTATGAAAACCAATTGGTTTAGACATACGAATGTCAGTTACACCTTTAAGAATTAAATCTAAGGTGTGTTGAAGTTGAACAAAGGAATGTTTATTCAACCTAGAGTTTCCCTTTTGTTTAACAGAACCTTTTGCCTCACAAGAGAGACATACTTTCTGATCACAAGGGTGATTAGATAGTACAGTCTTAACAGTCTCGTTAGGAGATTTCTTCCTTCCATGTGATGTGGAATATCACTGATTAGAGGAGGTGATTAACACATCTTTCTTGATAGGAATGGATTCTGATTTTACTTCTGAACAAGAAACTTCTTCAGTTGTAGCAGAAGTACTTGGTATATTAGACTGCTTAGAGCATCCCTGAATACAGAGTTTACTCAAGTGATGTTCTATTTCCAAAGCATCCTTTCTGAGGCTTGCCTCGAGAACCATACGTGAAGAATGATCTTCAGTATTTTCTTTGAAATTATAGTCTCTTACTACACCAAGGAGAACATTGACATGATGTTTCAACCGATTAAATCTATCAGCTTGGATTCTAACAAGATTTAGAATCAATTCACTTTCTTCAGCTGTTTCTCGTTTATTAATAGAGATAGACTCTTTTGAAGGGTAATCGGAATAACACATGTCGGAGTTTGTCTGTCTTGTTTGAACACAAGGTTCGTCTATATTTGAGATTGAGGAATCGTTCTCTTTAATAGAAATAGACGAGATAGAGCTTTTGTTTCTGGTGACGCGTTTATCAGAGATAGTACTCTTGTCCATAGAGTCATATCGCTATAAATACAGATTTATAAGGTCTTTAAACGTGTTTGCCTTCTCTGATACCAATTGAAAAAGCGGGGGTACAACAACCACACCCAATATTTCGATTAGCAATCTGTATGGACTAACTCTAATATACTTTTAAGAGAATCAACTAGACAGTCAGAGTCAATCTTAATAGAAAGTATATCAAAGAGTTATATTATCTCGATCTCTCAATTTAATTCTTATTCAAGCAAATAGAAATCTGCGAGTCTAATTAAATGCAAGAGAGATAACTTGAACGGTACTAAATAACAATGTTCAAGTGTCAATCAATGTAAATCAACAACCAAAGGTTGGATATTATAATTGATTGAACTTAACGCACAACCTGTGATATTTCAATTATATAACAAAATATAATGCGGAATAGAAATAACACAGACACCAGAAGTTTTGTTAACGAGGAAACCGCAAATGCAGAAAAACCCTGGGACCTAGTCCAGATTGAACACACATTGTATTAAGCCGCTACAGACACTAGCCTAGTACAAACTAAAGATGGGTTTGGTAATGCTTTTCTTTTCTCAAAATCACTTTTAAAAGCTATATATGTCAATAATTTTTGAAATTAGTGTTTGGTAAAAAAAAATCAAAGTGCTTTTTATCGAAAGCACTTCCCAAATTCCGCAATTTTTAAAAGCTGGGGAGGAGGAGCTTTTAAAAGCTACAAAAGTATAAGTTGTGGCCCCACCAAAATTTAATGATTGATTTATCTTTTTTATCCCTACTTTATTTTATAAATGACAAAAGTTACCCTTAAATTTATATACAATCAACTTTTTACTATTTCTTATATTGCATTCTTTAATTTTTTTAAATTTTCAAACTATTTTATATATCATTTCATTTCATTTGTCAACCGTAAAAATAAAATAAAATATTAAATAATACTTAATTTTAGTTTCACTTTTTGTTTGAAATATATATACATATATACAAGTGGTTAAGTAAAATATTTTTTAACAATCATAATAATAGTGGTAATTAGTATGAAAATTAATATTATATAGTTTAAATAATTAATTATTTTTAAACCCAATAAAATTGAATAAAACTACCATTAGAGATATGTCTGTTTTTGTCATTTGCTACAACAACTATGGTTGAATCTGAAATTTCACCAAACATCTAACTGTTTTTTTCTCATAGCACAGCACAGCAACGCACAACACAAAAGTGCTTTTACAAAAGCTGCAGTAATACAAAACTAAGCCTAACTTCGGTCTGGACTGTAGTTGAACCCCAATCAATCTCACACTGATCCAAGGTACAGTTGCGCTCCTTACGTCTATGATCCCAGCAGGATACTACGTACTTGATTCCCTTAGCTGATCTCACCCACAACTAAGAGTTGCTACGACCCAAAGTCGAAGACTTTAATAAACAAATCTGTATCACACAGAAAAGTCTAAGGTAATAGATAAATCTGTCTCCCACAGAAATACCTACGAGTTTTTGTTATGTCTTTTGATAAATCAAGGTGAACGGGAACCAATTGATAACCCGGACTTATATTCCCAAAGAACAACCTAGTATTATCAATCACCTCACAATAATCTTAATCGACGCAGCGAAAGAAGATATCGTGGAATCACAAACGATGATACGAAGGTGTTTGTGATTACTTTTATATCTTGCCTATCAGAGATATCAATCTCAAGCCAACCGTTACGATTGTACTCAATACGATAGAAACAGCAAGACCGGATCACACAACTACAAGAAAGTAGTATCGGTCTGGCTTCACAATCCCAATGAAGTTTTCAAGTCGTTAACCTACAGGGTCTCGGTAGAAACCTAAGGTTAAAGGAGAATCGACTCTAGCTTATACAACTAGTATCACACAGGAGGTGTGGGGATTAGGTTTCCCAGTTGCTAGAGTTCTCCTTTATATAGTCTTTCAAATCAGGGTTTGCAATCAATGTTAGCTTAGTAACAAAGCATTCAACAATCACAGTTAGATGAAAACCCGATTAGATTCAAGCTAATATCTTTCAACCGTTAGATCGAAAACTTATCTTATTACACACAAATCAAATGCACGTTTTAGGTTTGTGTAACCGTACCCAAACATGTACATTTTTTGGTTCAACGGTAGTTAACCAAATGGTTAGCTATATGAGCACTTTCATATTAACCATATTCTTCTTCACCATAGCTAGTTCAAATGACTCAAATGAACTAGTTAGAGAGTTGTTCAATTGCTTAGATCTCATAGAAGTATACAAGCACAATCGAAGAAAAACCGATTTGATTCACTCGAATCGATTCATGAATGTAATTGCAGGAAATCCCACAATACACCCCTCACAAGAATTTACTTTACTAATCCATTTGAAGATGAATAACTATATATTTTTATTGATTATCTTCTTGAAATGTTTACAAGGATAGATAGAACAGAGCTAAAGAAATTACAATCACTCTAGATTTTCTCTCTCCTAATGACTTGCTTAACAATTCAAAAAGAACTCTCCCTCAACAGACTAACTCAACCCTTTATATAGGGTAATACACAAAGTGGATGATGACTAAAGTTTGTCCCTTTATTTTCGGGGATAACTCGCGAAGTGTCGCGAGTGTTATGAACATTCTTCTTTGCGACACTCCTAAATTCCGCCAAGTCTTCACACTTTTCTCATGTTTTGGCTATCGTCATCCATTGCGTCATTTATATTACTTCCCTGCGACGCCTTCGCAATGTAGTCGTTTATTACTCTCGCGAAGTATTGATGTCGCGATATTCTGCTCCTACATCTTGCCTCTTCTCATGTCTTCTCTGCGAAGAAGAGAATGTCATGAGAACCAATATTTTAAAATGCCGCAACTGCTCATCTTTATCTCGCGATTGTTCATTTTTACTCGTTTTATTCATGTACGGAATTTATTACAGGTGTTTCTTCTTCCACTCTTTTCTTGACACGTCTCTTTCAACCACTTATTCTTGACCATTCACGTCCCATCTCGCATTAAATGCATTTGTTTTCTCGAGAATTCTCTTCTCTATATATAGTTTTCTTACCCTTCTCTTTTTCTCTTTTATTTTCCCTCTGCAACTTTCCTTTAACTTTCTTCCTCCGCAATTTGCGCTTCTGCTACTGTAATCCTTTTTTCCTTCTCTTGATTTTCGCTTCTCCCTTCATTCCCATACTTTAATAATGGCTTCACTTGGTCGTACATACGCACCGCTTTTCAATGATGTTCAAAAGAAGTTACAGGAAAAGGGTTTCACCTTATCAACCATTCCTGATCAAGAATCTTCACCTATACTTTCTGCAAAATTGCTTTCTGATCATCAATGTGATGATCATAAAATCATAGTCTCGCTAGGTCGACTCCTCGCAGGACTCCCCATTCCTCTATACAATCCCGAGATACCATTATTCTATGAAATCCTTGCTCATGAAAAATTCTCGCGAGTTGTTTATCAGTTGAGTGGCGACTGCATCCGTTTAATGCTTGAATTCGCAAACCGTGGCGCTGGTAAAGGATCTTTATATCCTGATAATGTCAAAGATCCTAGATTTGTAAATTTAGAGATAGCCGCTGAGAAGTATACTGTAGAGAACTTCTTTGCGAATTATGCAGTTATAAATATGAGAAATGATAAATCTCATTTGGGGTGCTCGATCCAGAAAAAAGATAATGTTGATGCTGATAAACTACTCATGCAAGATATTGACTGGTATTCGGGCAACAATAGTACTCCTCGTCATTCCAAAGATGAGAAATGGTGGGTTGTTCCTTTATTTTTGAATGGACCTTACATCGCAGGTTCACATGTTCTCCCTGCACACCTCGCGAATTATCATCCTTGGGAGTTTAAGTGGCCTGAGAAGGCAATAGAGGTATATTTCCTTTTTCAATTTCGCTTTGCGACATTTTTTTTTTTTTTTTTTTAACTTTCAAAAAAAAAAATTATATTGCCAGACTGAGAAAGAAGTATAAAGAAGATCCAAAGGCGAGTACCCTGGCGATACTCCGATCGCTCACGGATGAAGTAAGAAACATTTTCTTTTGTTATTTTAAATAATATTGTTGCCTCTGTTTCTTATCTTCATGCGTATGCGAAGGTTGACGTTGAAGAAGCTGAAGCTGCGAAGGTTAAAGGCAAGGATAAAATCACTTTTCGCAAGGACAAGTCTTTTGTTCCGCTTTCTAAAAAACGGAAAACCCATCCCTCTTCTCATTGTAGTTCTCAAACCAATGAGAGTTTTGATGAGGATGAAAATGAGGTTGGTACTTCCTCCGCGAAAGAGAATCACTCGACTACTTCTGCTATGGCGCAATTGTCTAGTGTTTTCTCTGATTCCATGCAAGGAATGGGAGATGATCACTTATCTGTAACTTGCGTAGCTCTCGCGAAAATTTGCGATGCCCCGCTATTAGAGGATAATGAATCTTTTCGCGGGGTTTCCCGAACATTGACTTCCAGCCACTTGAATGCTCTCAATGTTTTGGTATGTTCATATTCCTTTGCTTCTTTGTAATTTCGATTATAAGCTTTATCTTAACAATTTCTTTATTTTCCTTTATAGTCTGGGAGAGCTTCCTTTGTTGTTGCCTCAGATCTCGAGAAAAGACGCGACAACCTTGAAAAGAAAAATCTCCAACTTAAAGAGAAGATCCGAGAACTAGAAAGCGAGGTTGCGATGTCTCGCAAGAAAGATGAAAGAATTCAACAATTGGAAACCGAATCCACTTCTCGGAAGACTAAAATATCTACCCTTCAAAGCGCAAATCAAAGCAACTTTATGGTACGAAATTTTTGCTCTTCAAATCGTCTTTACTTTGTCATCTACTATTCTTTGCACGATTTATTATTTTCGCAGACATATATAATCTCTCTGAAGAAGCCATTCTTCTCCATTCATTTCTGAGCCTATGGATAATGATGTTCTTCTCACCCATCTCAACGAGTCTTTAAGTAATTCGTCAAACAAAGTTGATTCCCTTTCATTAAATGAACTTCAAACTAAATGTCGCCTCTTAGAGATTGAGCATAGAGCTAGTTTAGGTTTAGCCAACCGATTTAAACAAATGTATCTTGATTCCCATAGAAAAACCGAACTTTTAAGGAAGAAAATTAGTGGCCTTATAGATGACAAAGATCGCATTGCTAATAAAGGTGCACATGCATTAGCAACATTTCAAAAGTCTCTTCTCGAAGTACAAATTGAACGAGATGAATCTCTTCGTCAGAATGCTATACTTAATGAGCGAGAAGATCAAATCCGTTCGCTTCTTGTTATAAACAATAATGACGAATTCGCTTGGGCTGCGAAGGTTCTAGATAATGCCAGGAATAACTTAGGTGTTGATGTTAGTCTTCATGCTGAGCATACTGCTTTGGTTAAAGATATGATATCTGACAGAGAAGGTTGTTTATTATACCTTACTGTTTCTTATTTCTGTAATATTGATTTGAGTTGTTAATTCATTGTCATATGTTTTGCAGAATCCGAGAAGAGATTTCAAACAAGGATTGAAGAACTTGAGTCTGAAAAAGGGGAACTCGCATAAGGCCTTTCTCTTCGCAACAACAAGTATTCTAAGTTGAAGAAACAACTGCAAGCTAAAGTGGCGAATTTCAACAATAATGTTGTTCGTTTTCGCAATCAAACTATTGAAACGGTTTACAATGACCACCGCATTCCTCTTAGTTCATATCCTTGTCTTCGCGATGATATTCCTGAAGATACGCCTTTCTCGGATGTCTCTGATAGTGAAGCCAGCGAAAAAGAAGAATTTGGCGAAAAGAATGATGGAATTGAAGAATCTGACCAAGAAGAAGAATCCTCAAAGAAATAACTTCTTTTTCTTCTTTTGCTTCTTGTAATACCTGTACATATACTCTTTTTATCTTCTTGGATTGCTAAATATGAATTCAATCTTTGTTTTCTTTACTTGCGCATATTAGTCAAGCAATTCTCCTTTATAATTCAACTGACCAGCATTATGAATACATAAATCCATCATGTGGAAATGAATAACAAGATTTTATCCTATTCATTCCCATACTTGCCTTTGTTATTCATTTTCAAATGAGAGATTTGACCAATTATATCTGAGTAATGAAATCTCTGACTTCAGCCTTTATTATTTGTAACTTTATGATGGAATATAATCGTTTTCGCAAGCTTACTCGCTTCCTCAATTGTATGTATGTCTGTATCTTTAGTTATGTTGAAGTTCATTATTGCGACAAGATCGCAGGATGTCTTTACGAATGAAGAAATCCATTGATCTTGCCTTATCATTCTTGTGTGGTCTTATTTTGCCTTCCTAATTAAAGGTATTATTTCGCCACCCCTCGTTGCGACAAAATCGCAGGACGTCTTTACATTTTCATGTAATGACCCATTGACCTTGTCTTATCATTTGTTAAGTATTTTTGCCTTTGCAGGATATTTTATTTGCGACAATATTACAGGCTTAAATACTCTTGCGAGTGTAAACTCCCATGACATTGCCGTCTTTGCGACGAAATCGCAGGACGTTTTTGCATTATCATGCAAAAACCCATTGATCTCGCCTTATCCTTGCGTCAGTATTATTGCCTCTACAGGATCATCGCACAAATATGACAAGCCTAAATTTCCTTGCGAAAATAAAGCCTCATGACATTTGCGTCTTTTGACACTTATCAGCTCCCTAATGGAGGGTGCCGCCATTATCTTCTCCCTGGTTGCCCCTTCAAGGAGGCGTACATCGGCCATACAAGACTAGCTCCTTCCATCCGGTCTTAACAACAACCAGTTGTTTTCGCAGCCTCTTATCCCTTATACCTATATGGTTTATGGTTACGAGACTGCACCCTAAGTGGAGTTTTCTTCGGGCCGAGTGCAAAGATATACCAAGACTTGCCAAGAATGGCCGAGACACTTCAAATGCCCCAGGCACTCTTGGCTCAACCGTGTACCCCGGCGCCTTGAGCATACACTGACTCCTAGGAAGAGATCCTCGGGCGTCCAAACAGGGTATAACCTTATATATATAGTTGGAAATCTAAGGTATCTCTCCCGGATAGGCTTTCATGGGCCCCAAATCTCCATGACTCAGGTTCCAGGAGCGGTGTAACCTTTCCCCTGAGCCATGTCAAGATATACCCCCTTATATGACGCACTTTAGGTCTTACATTTGCCTCTTGCGAAATATCATTCGCGAACTAGGGTGTACGCCATAAAGGTTCGTCCCATTCACTCACTCTTTCATTTTTGTTAATTCATTCAATCATTCATTTTGTTTGCGAAGCTATCGCGCAATCTTACATTGTTTAATCATTTTTGTTTTTCAATTCTTCAATCAAATTGTCATACATTCTTAATGGCGAGATCCTCGCATATTTCTTTTCCAATTATTTTTTCTTCCTCTTACCCTTAACAAGCTTTTGTTATTGCCTTTTGATGATTACTCACTTCTCACACTTTTTGCTCCTGCTACTCTCTGCCTCTGCACCATTCAAAACAAATTTTTAGCTTTCGATCCAACTTCTATTACGAATGTTTCTTTTCCCTTTGTTGAATTTGTTCTGTGCATTTCTGGCGGTGGTGGTAATGGCTGAACCTTCCCTTCACTTTTTAGAAAATGACTTAGCTTTCCTTGGTCAATCATTCTTAGGATGATTCTTTTTATATTTCTGCAGTCATTTGTTAAGTGTCCATGAAAACGGTGGTAAGAACAGAACTCGTGACTTCTATCACTTGGTGGTGGCTCATTCCCCATGTTCCATGGCGCAGGTATGTTTTCCATCAAGAGTATAGCTTCCCATATTTTTTCAACGCTAGCATTTAATGGTGGCATTTTGATTTCTTCCCATACTACTCTGTGACGTCGCTGACCTCCATGATAATTCTGCCTTTGACTTCCATAGGTTTCTTGCGAGTGATCAAGTCTCTGAATTTTGTTATTGCCGCCACGGTTATAGTAGTTTCTTTCTCTTTCAAACTCTTCTTGATCTCGGCTTCCCATGGATACTAACTTTGGTTGTTCATCATTTATCACTCTTTCTTGCTGCCCTTGCGAGGTACTCGCCACTGTGTGTATTAATTTGGGTAACAAACTTGCATTCGCAGCATTTGAACTTGTATTCGCAACCGGGTACGACTCCACCTCATTTTGCCTTTCTTCCAAAGCAATATATTCCTCTTGCAGTTCTCGACTCCGTCATCGTGATCGTATTCTTGACTCTAAAAATTTGAATATATAGCAAATTGGTTGCGAACATAGCGTTTATAAATGATAAAATGAGATATCTTTCATCCACTCTTCCAGCCATCTTGCTACACATCGTCTTCCATCTCACAATTAGGTGTCTTAAACTTTCGCCAACTCTTTGTTTCAGTCCAAATACATCTTCAATTCCTGGTCGCGAGGAGTTGTTACTTATGTATGCCCCTAAAAATATAGCTTGTAGATGGTTGAATGACGTGATGGTGTTTCTTGGTAAACCTTCAAACCACTTCAGTGCTTCTCCTGTTAAACTTGATGCGAAATATTTGCACAATATAGCGTCATGATTTTCCCACTGTAACATACATCTTACATACGCTTTGATGTGTTGTATTGCTTAAGTTGTTCCATCAAAAATGCTGGTTAATGCGGGTAAATTGCACTTTGGAGGTATTCCTCCCAACCGCACCTCTAGTGTAAAGGGGGTTTTTGCAGCTTCTTCAATTGCCTCATCCAATTGTCTCCTTCCTCCTCCTCTTCTATTGTTCAACATTCCTCTCATCTCTGCCAACTCTCTTAAAATTTGTTCATTTACATCAGGGTTCGAATTTATTGGTCTTTTTAGTTCCGTTTCTCTCCTTCTGCGTTCATGTCTATCTTGATTTTCTTGTTCAGCATTTTCTTCTCTTCTTTCTCTGCGATTTTCTCCTCCATCTCGTTCTCGAATTCGCACACCATTATATCCATCGTTTTCTCTTCTTGGTTGTCTATCAGCTCTCCTTTGTATTCTTTCATACTCTTCATTGATATTTCCATTGTTGCGATTTTGCTCGCGCCTTCTTTCTCGATTGTCATGATTATTCTGCCGAATTGCTTCCTCCAGTTCCCGTTCTTCCGTTTCTACTCTTAATCTTTCTCTTTCGCGAGCTAGACGCGCCTGTTCAATATAATGCTTTTCGATGTCATCTTCAATCTCCTTTTGTCTCCTCTGTGTTTCTCTCCCATACAATATTCTTCTTCCTTCTTCCTGATTTTCTTCACCAATTGGACTATTCTGCTGTCTATTTCCTTGATTTCCATTATTTTGATCATTCTGTAAAATCTCAGGATGTAGAATACACACCATTTCCCTTCTTTCGCAGCATCCTTCACCGAGATTTGACTTTCTTCCTAGATTCTCTTCATTAACGTTTTCTACAGGTGATATTCTCCTCATATCATCTCTAACCGATCTTGATCTTGATCTGGTGTTACTTCTTGACCTCCTATTCTGCAACCTTATATTTTCCATTCTTAACTCATGGTTTTGCCTTGTTAAATTTGCGCGTTCTTCCGCTTCTAATCGCCTTTCTTCATGTATTGTTTGTCTCAATGTTTCTAATGCTACGATTTCTTCATTTCTATGAGCTGTTTCTCCCATTTCTTCTCGATTTCTCTCCACTTGTTCATTATTTATCAATTGTTGCACTTCTTCTCTTTCTTCCACAGAATCTGATCTCCATGTATGCACGCTCACCCTATCATAATCTACTACTCTATTCGGTACTGGTTGAATTGGTGGTTGAATTTGATCTTCTTCTCTTGCGTTTATTCTTGATGGTTCACCTACTTCATTTCTCCTTTCTCCAGCTAATCTCCCGCTTCTCCTTACAATTGTTGGTTGTTCTGATGCATTCCTTCTTCTAGCCATTTCTCAATTTTAGTAAATTGTTGAGAATTATTCGAAATTTCTTTCTTGTTACTCCTGATTCTTTCAATTCACAAGGTTGATCTTCTACGCATTCCCTGTTTCTAGCGCATATGTAATTGCAGGAAATCCCACAATACACCCCTCACAAGAATTTACTTTACTAATCCATTTGAAGATGAATAACTATATATTTTTATTGATTATCTTCTTGAAATGTTTTCAAGGATAGATAGAACAGAGCTAAAGAAATTACAATCACTCTAGATTTTCTCTCTCCTAATGACTTGCTTAACAATTCAAAAAGAACTCTCCCTCAACAGACTAACTCAACCCTTTATATAGGGTAATACATAAAGTGGATGACAGCTAATTGTCCCTTTATTTTCGGGGATAACTCGCGAAGTGTCGCGAGTGTTATAAACATTCTTCTTTGCGACACTCCTAAATCTCGCCAAGTCTTCACACTTTTCTCATGTTTTGGCTGTCGTCATCCATTGCGTCATTTATATTACTTCCCTGCGACGCCTTCGCAATGTAGTCGTTTATTACTCTCGCGAAGTATTGATGTCGCGATTTTCTGCTCCTACAATGAACTTTATAGCCACGATTTGCAAACTTGCATTCCTTAGTTAATATAAGTATAAGTTCACGAATAATCGTTTTTAGATAATAACCAACCTAAGTACGCGGACTTAAGTACCCGGAATAAGTTTGTAACAAGTTTACAAACTCCAGCAAATTTTCTCGGGAAGAGAACCTCCGACAGTACGCGGACTAGGTTCGCGGACTCTTGTTCCGGTTTCCTGAGAAGCAAAGTACACAGACTTCGGTTCAAGGAATAAGGACTTATACATGTATGCGTTTCCACACAATTCTTATATCCAATAATGGTTATATAATCTAAACTCTCATTTAAATCATTGAAACATTCTTAGAGGACGTTATATAGTTGTTATTCACAAACTATTTTTCGTCAAAGCCATTTTCAAGTAATTGAAACATAACATGACTTTCGTCACTAGGTAAAGATGAACTTAGCCAAAGTGAAAGCTTACCAACACATATTTCGATAAATAGATAAGCGAGATAAACTCAGCTCGAAATAGCAAATGTGTATAATCAAAGTCTGTATAGCAAAACGACTTTTGTCTCAAGATAGGAGATAAAGTAGGTAGACTTTTGAGTGATAGATAAGTTCAAGTCTCCACATACCTTTTACTCGATGAAGTTCCACCAGTTCCTTGAGTAGTTCTTCTTCTTGTATGATGATCGCCATGGAGTTCTTGAGCTCAACTACACTTTCTATCCTAGTACGAGACTTAGCTATAGTAGACTAGAAATCAAGACTTATAGTTTTGATCACTAATATTGACAAACATGCTTGAGATATCAACGCATGCGAGTTCGACCGAGCAGTGCTCTAACACCCTAATTAGGCGAAATCTCTTACGACCGCTCGTTTTAAAGACTTCTTTGGGATTGGGAAGATCTACGAGTACCGTTGGTGGGGAACTAGATAATTGCAGTTTATTATTAGTTTTCGATTGATTTGATTGACTAACGGTTGTTGAACTTTGATTGCACCTAGTTTTTTTATGCTTGAGAGTCTTCTCTTCTGATATAAGATTCACTCAAACTAGATCAAAGTTTCGACGGGGATCTTTAGACTGTTTGTAGATCTAAAGACGTCTTGTGATAATCCATTGTTAATGAGACTCCGTTACGTGTGTGATTGATCACAAGAGATTCAAGTTGATTGTGTGCAAGTGTTTATTGAAGATCTAAGAAGATTTGAAGACGAAGAAGATTTCTGATTTGGGTTCATAATCTTTGGTGTGCACAAAACTTGATCGGCTGGGGATCCAATTATAATCGGTTTATCTTTGTGATAGATTGTATTGATTAGTTGAGTAGATCAGCATCAATATGATTCTTTGTGATTAAGAGTATTGATTGCATAGTCTTAACAATTACTTTGGTAGTTCTTGAAAAGATAGATCTAAGGACCTGACAAAGGAGTTTATTGGGATAAACGGAAGAGCCTTTTGTCAAACTCATATCACTTGTTTGAAAAGAGTTGTTACGAACAGATTTGTTGTTCCTTTCTTTGTTTGGAATACGAACCAAAGGAATTGTTCCAAGTGCGTGACTTATTGCAAGTTGGAGGCGCAGGGATACAGACGGAACTAGGTGCACTATAGGTTTAGTTGCTTGGTCTCAACTATACGAAGTTGGTTTAGATTTTGTATAACGGCTTAATCCTGAGAGTATTCAATTCTGGACAAGATCCCGGGGTTTTTCTGCATTTGCGGTTTCCTCGTTAACAAAATCTTGCTGTGTCTTTTACTTTTCTATTTCCGCAATTATAACTGTTTTATTATAATTAGAAGTAAAATACACAAACGTTAATTCCTATTTACTTGATAGCAATCCTAAGGGGGAGAAATATATGGATTAAACAAGTGATTTGGTATCACTAAGGAAAGGACATTGGTACTTAAACGTTATATCTAACGAAAGAGTAAAGCATATACTAAGGAGGAGTAGCATATCATAATGATACTTGTAGTTATATGGACTTCAAAGGGAATAACAAAGACATGCGGATTGAAAATCTACATATCTTACTTTTAGGGGGAGTATTAGCTTTGTTATTATAATGTCAACAGCGGCATTTGTGGATTGAATGTATACAGGTTATTGTGTTGTTGAATTTTGGAATCAAGCGTATGTGTAATGAATTCATGTAAATTGTTTATCCATATGATGTAGAGTTTTGTCACTAAAATTGACAAAGGGGGAGATTGTTAGAGCATAGCTCGGTTGAACCCACCAAGCGTTGGTATGTCAAGTTTGGTTGTCATATTTTAGTGAACCAAAACTAATTTAAAGAGTCGGTTGATTATTTACTAGAGTCAACTTCGTATAGGTTAGCTAGAAAGTTACTAGGATATGAGACTTACAAGTATTACGTGAAGACTTGATGAATGTGAAGAAGTAAGGAGCTACAACGACGACATCATCCTTCCTCTTGAGGTTAGTAATATTTGACTTGAAATGTTTCATTCCTAACGTATCTTTCAAGTCGTGCATATTGAAAACATAACTGCGAAGCTGTGAATGATTATACTCTAGTTAGACATGGTATTAAGGAATTACAATACGGAGTATAACGTCTATCTTTTGAACTTCGTATATAAGACATCGACATAATTGTATGAATGCTATTGTGATTATATATGGGTATCGGTGAAGATTTCGTCCTAGAAAACAATGTTTTACATTCGTTTAAAGGAAGTACAATTCATAAACTTGTTTTATGAATCGAAAGGGAAATCGCTAGGCTTATTGGTATTGTTATTCATTGCAAATCTTTAGATTACCAATATGTGTGTTTAGTATAACTGCTCATAACTTGTTTATGTATCTTGGTAAAACTATTCACAAGGCATGACTTTTGTATTGGTATGACTTTTATTAGTGAAACCGATCTTAAGTAATCACCTGAGATGGTATGATTGATTTGTTGTAATTGGTATGACCAACTCTAGACATTGGGGAACCGATCCTAGTAAGAGGTGCAACCGATCACAAGCAAAGGGGAATCGATCCTTGTAAGAGGTACAACAAGTCTTAGATATTGGTAACCGATCCTATGACTTGTGCAACCGAATGCAACTTAGATACCATATATATGTGGTAACCGATCCTAGTACCTAGTCAACCAAATTTTGGAAAGCTAGTGTGACTGATCCTAGTACCCACATGGAGGTAGAACCGAAACTTGTTTTGGTAGAACCGTGAAACCCATGATTGGTGATTTGATAGGATAATCAATCACATAGTTCTTGGTAGTCAGATGAACCAATTCTAAACTTGTTTGAAAGTGTGGCAAATCGGTTCCAAGATTGTAAATATGAAAACGGATTTACAAAGTAAAGATGCCGACATACTTTGAACATGTGCAGTAACGCTTATGTTTTATTATTCAAAGATATTCCTTAATAGCTAAAGGAGAAACCCTGATCGAAATAAATTGAGAATCTTTTAATTAAGGTTTTTAGTTTTATATGCTTTTAATTTCCAGCAATTAAAATGCATATCTTTAGAAAATAAAAATTTGTAATGTGCATTTACTAATTGGAGATTTTCTACTGAGATTTCGGTCGATATTTGGACAAAGCATTTCCAGGAATTATGGAAACCGAATTTGGAAATATATTGCATATCTTGAGAATATTTTCGGTTTTGGAAATTCCTTGGTGTCCAAACTTCCTTGGTCTATAAATATTGAAGTTCTAATTTCAAGCAAACTAATCCTCGGATCCAGCAAAACTACCTTGTTGTGTTGTTACTGGTGGAGCCGTCTATTCGGAGAGGAAAGTACCCAAATTAGGCGAAATCTCTTACGACCGCTCGTTTTAAAGACTTATTTGGGATTGGGAAGCTCTACGAGTACCGTTAGTGGGAAACTAGATAATTGCAGTTTATTATTAGTTTTCGATTGATTTGATTGACTAACGGTTGTTGAAATTTGATTGCACCTAGTTTGTTTATGCTTGAGAATCTTTTCTTCTGAAGATTTGATTTGATTGACTAACAGGCGTTTATTTAAGATTTGTTGAACTTTGTATCCATAGTCAATCACACAAGTTATCTTGTTGTCGTATTGTATCGATCTCGAATCCATAAACGATGACACGAAGTGTGAACCGATTTGTTGTATTTTCTCGACTCAGTCCATAGACAGTCACTTTCGGAGAAAGGACTTATAGGTAGAAAAGTTTTAGATTGAGGTATATTTGGGTACCCTCGTCTTTTCAGTAACAAAGTATGATTCCATGTTTCTGGTTCCAGGTTGCATAATGAGCGCATAACATGGGTGATTTAAAAAACGTCTTTTGTTCAGATTATCAAGAGTGGGGATTGCATTATGTGCTGCAAGGCATAAGAAAACTTGAATCTTTGGAGGAACATTTTGAATATAGATGCATTTATATGGAATGATCATATTAGTTGTAGTAAGATTTGGTTCAATCAGCCAATTGTAGTTGTTCTTTGTAGCATATCCACCACTATAAATACATCTTAACTCATCTTTTTTTTATTTACTAGCGACGGAGGGTTTCCTAAAACTTCAAAAAGCTCCAGTATATCTTTCATCTCAGCAGGTTTTAGATTTCTTGTTAATCTCAGATTTCTAGAGTTGTTTTCAACAATTTCTTGAATGCTTGCATTTTTCAGAGAAGATATCTTGAAAATTCTTGGGAATCTTAGCTTCGGGGCTTGAGTGTCCTTCCATCATCCCACCAGAGGAAGATCGATTTTCCATTCCTAATTTCCAAAGTGGACATATTCTCCACTAATTTCTTTCTTTTTTTTTTCTTTTTTTTTTGTATTCCTTTCCATAATCCTCTTTGTTGCGGCAATGTAGAGTCTTTTACCCACATATTTTCCTCTCTTCCTTTCATCTTATTTTGAATCACCTTTCTACGAAGTTGGTTTCTTCTTTTGTGAATCTCCAGTTCCCCTTAGCTATTAGAGATTTATTGGTGTAA
Source organism: Papaver armeniacum (assembly GCA_023531295.1). NCBI lineage: Eukaryota > Viridiplantae > Streptophyta > Magnoliopsida > Ranunculales > Papaveraceae > Papaver > Papaver armeniacum. The sequence goes on from JAJJWW010018675.1 coordinate 148,248, forward strand.
CTTAAACTTCTTATTCCCAATCCTTCTTGTTTATTTGGTCTGCAGACCCTGCTTCATGCAAACCAACTTATTTTTTTCTTTTCTGTAGAAGATCCCCATAAGAAGTCCCTCATGATCTGATTGAGCTTCTTTTCAACCTTGACAGAAATTGGAAAAATGGATAAGAAATATATGGGCAAGCTGGACAGTGTAGTTTTGATTAGAACCACTCTACCGGCTTTTGAGAAAAATCTCATTTTCCTTGGTGCCAATTTCTTCTAAAAAATTTTGATGACTACATCCCAAATTGATTTGCTTATGTAGGTAGTCCGCATCTTCATCGACGTGTCTATTTTACTGAGCCTCTCTCCGAGATAATGCCTAGATTGTTACGCCTTTCGTGCGGGCCAGAACTTACCCTACAAGAAATTATGCTACCTTAGGACCATAATAGTTATGGTCGCTGTTCACCGGGGCTTCGGTTGCCGGATTCCTTGTCATCGGGTCACCAGCTTCCTTTTATAGCCCACTGGTAAACCCCAAGTATTTAAGAGAAAGAGTTTCAATCTTGCAATTTATAATTTATGGAATTGTTTCAATCTTATGATCAACCCCCACGCTCAGCACTGCACTTTTAGAAAAATTTATTGGCATACCGGTGATAGCTTTGTAGATTTGAAGTATGTCCACTATATTTTCAGTTTCTTCTTCAGATCCGGCTAGAAAGACCAATACGTCATAACCATATTGTAAGTGAGAAAAAAATGCTCCTTTATCGATTGAGAATCCAGAGATCATATTGAGATTTATTGTTTGGTTCATGATTTTTGTGAAAATTTCTGCCACGAAAATAAACAAGAATGAAGATAAGGTATCTCCTTGCCTTAAACTTTTTTGAAGCTTGAACCTGTCAGTTAAGCAACCATTAACTAGAATTGAGTGTTGAGCAGATGTCACAAACCACATTATCCATCTTATCAATTTCTGACCGAAACCAGAGTTTTGTAGTACTCTTTATATGGTGTACCAACTCACATTATCAAAGGCTTCTTGGATATCTAACTTGCAAAAAATTCCCGGTTTCCAGTCTTTTAATCTTAAATCAATTAGCTCCCCTGTAATTAACATGCAACAAATAATTTACTTATCCTTTATGGAAGCTCCTTGGTTTTCTGTTATGGGTTGAGAAAGAACTGTCTTAAGTCTTTAAGTCAATAGCTTGGATATCACCTTGTATGTATATGATGCTCACTAGACTAATATGCTTAAAATCTTGTGGAGACCCAACTTGCTCTTTCTATGGGATTAAACTGATAAAGGAGTAGTTTTTTATCCAATTCATTTTTCTCTTTTTGTTGAGATTCTTTCACCACTGCCATGAAGTCTACTTTGATCACCTCCCAAGTTGTTTTGTAGAACTTCATATTATACCCGTCTGGACCTGGAGATTTGTTATTTTTGAATGATCTAATAACTCTGAAGACTTCCTATTCTTCTATTTATATTTTCAACCATAAACTTTCTTGTTCTAAAATTTTAGGAAACAAGTCTTCATTGATTTGAGGTTTGATGATATGCTTTTCTTGAAACATGTTATAGAAGTATCTTGAGATTTCATCACTGATGTCATCTTGGCAGAGTTGTCTACCCCATAAATTACCAGTTTTTGGACGGTGTTTCTTCTCCTCCCATCATTAGCAAGAGAGTGAAATATTTGGTGTTAGCATCTAAAGCGCTACATCTTGGATCTCGTGAGCCATTTCCTTGCATTCTCAAGATTGATCTGCTTTAATTTGGCCCTCAATTCTACTCTCTCACTGAAATGTGTGTTAGAGAGAACATCATGTTATTCTAAAGCATTTAGTGAATCAATTTCAGCAGTTAATTCTTGCTTTCTTTCGAAAATTTTATCATAAATAATTTTGCTCATTCTTCTAAGAAAATATCAGATTTAGCAGTTTTTAAGATATAATACAACTTGACGTGCCATGGAAAATCATGGAATCCCAGCATTGTCTCGGATTTGTTAGAGAAGAAATTTTAACTTACAAATTTTAATATTAAAAGAAGGTTTTTTCCTAGTTATGTTTATTGTTATGAGAAGAATAATTGCATGATATGAGAGTATTCTAGATAGAACTATTTGTGTGATGAGAGAGAATTTACTTTCAAAATATGGAGATACTAGCATTTTATTTATCCTGCAAAGAAGAGGATCTACCTGCATATTTCTCAAAGTGTAAAGACCTCCATTTAGTGGCAAATCTATCAGTTCATGCTTTTCATGAACTCATTGAATAATATTCTGCCTCTATTTAATCCTCCTGGTTTGTCTGTTTCCCTTCTCTCCTAATAACATTGAAGTCCCCTACTATCACCCAATGTGCATTTTCCCAACCAGTTGAGTCTTCTACTTCTTCCCAAAATTCATATCTTTCCCAATATGTACAGGGAGAGTATACATTAGTTAGAGTCCATTCATAATCCTTTGATTTGCATCTGAATTTTTGAGAGACTGTGTTTGGACCTAACATTTCATTAATACATTTAAGAAGGTTATGATCTCATATTGTTAATATTCTTCTAGATATACCTCGTGCAGGAATATCTTTCCATTTATGATGTTCATCTGCCCACAATTTTTTCACCCACAAATCACTGATTTTCATCATGCGGGTTTCTTGAATCAAACAACAAGTTGACTTTATTTTTTTTTATTAAATCCTCCAAGGAATCCATCTTGTTAACTCCAGTTAACCCTCTCACGTTCTTGATTAATATTTTAATATCCATTGAGACCATTTGATGCCAACTTCACTGCTTCATTTTCTATTCTTCAATTTCTCCATCTTTAAGTTCTTCAATTGAAGTTTTAATTAAACCATCCACTAAAATTATTTCATTTACCACTGCTAATTTCTTTCGAATCCTTTCTTCACTTAATTTCAGATGCTTAGCATCAATTTCTGCATATATTTCTTTGGCATTTTGTTCTTGATCCCAAAATTGGATCCAATGTTTGTAGTATCTTCTATTAAAAGCTCCACCATATTATCAGTTGTTCTTCTTATATATTTTTTATCTAGCCTCTTATCTTATTGAATTTGACATTGTAGGTGTAATCTCCTCGGTATTCATCACTATTGCAGGAGACAGAGAGGAAACTATATCTTGATTTAGTCTTAATGTGATTGTCTCCTCAGACTGATGTTTTTCCTTGAAGGATCTGGGCTTTACCGCTACCTCATTTGAAGGATCGATTATAATTTTCTTGTTTTAGTTTAGTTTTTTTTTTTTTTAAATACGACATAAGTTTATATAGTATAAGGGTAATACTATAATTTAAATAATTAAAAATAACACACCATATGACCTTATTAATTAGTATTTCCCAAAAATCGTTCAAATTAAAGTAAAGTCCAATATTGTCAGATAAACTGATCGGCCAGAATTGTCCATGACAGACTTTAAACGCCACTAGTAACAAACATGACCTTAGTTCTTGGGACGTACTTATTTACCTTTCAGTTTACACCTTTTATCAGGTGTACTAATTTAGATTCAAATATGATAGCTGGGATCATTTTATGGGGGCGAATATGGATGTGGCTTACGTAAATTAAGGTGAGCAACAGATACAGTCTGTGGATTAGGTGTCACCTACATCTGGCCCAACTAAATGGCGGGTGTGAAAAGACGAGGGTACCCAAATACACCACAATATTTTAAATATCAACCTATAAGTCAGATACCAAGTGTGATCATCTATGGACAAAGTCGAGACAATACAACAACTATGGTATACACTTTGTGTGATCGTCTATGGATACGAGATTGAGACAATACAACAACAAAGTGTTCAATTGATAATATGTACGGCATAAAAGCGAAACACTATAGGATCAATATCAAGTGACTTGGATTAACGTACGTGTGCAATTTACTTAATTATAATAACAATTATAATGCGGAAATAAAGTAGATGACACGGCAAGATTTTGTTAACGAGGAAACCGCAAATGCAGAAAAACCCCGAGACCTAGTATAGTTTTGAATACATTAAAGTACCTAATTTCAATTTTCCTATTTCCACTTAAATGCCAAACCATATTTTCGAAATCTCAGAGTAGCACATTAACTAATAATATTTTCCAGAGGATATGCTTAAATTGATGGTAATTAAAACATATATTATGAAAATCATAATTAAATGCTTTTTAATATTTCGGTTTGGGATCATCTTGATTATCAAGGAATATCTTTGAACAATTAATGATAAGAGTTATGTACATGTTAAAATAATATCGACATCTAGAAGTTTCTCAGCAAACCCTAATTCCAAGCTTCACATAAAACGTAAAGAAGTATGTGAGTATTGGAAACTCGGTTTTGCTTCTTGGGATCAGTTCTACCATGACTCACAATATAAGTTGTGATCGTTATACCATGCTTCCAAAACTAGGTTGTGTACGGGTATTGCTTCCCAGAGGTTGCTTGTGATCGTTTATACCTTACTTCCCGAGTTAGCTTGTGATCGGTTACACCTTGGTTATCAAAGTAGCTTGTGACCAATTACAACTAACTTCCCAAATTAGCTTGTTATCGGTTACACCTTGCTTCCAAAATATAGCTTGTGACCGATTACAACTAACTTCCCAATGTAGCTTGTGACCGGTTACACCATGCTTCACAAAGTTACTTGTGACCGATTACAACATGTTGCACATTATATGCAATGATCAGTTATACCTCAATTCTCAACATAAGTTAAGATAGGTTCTACCTTGTCATCTTATATTGGTCATTCAAAAGATATTCAATAAAGAACCTAAACAATCATGATTTCTTTCGATTACGAAACAAGCTCGTATATGTACTTTACTTCCATTAAACAAATGTTATAAAACATTGTTTCCTAGGATAAAATCAATACCTATAACTTACACATAATCAAGTAACTAAATACAAAGATTATGTTGATGTCGTATTTACGAAGTTCTAAAAGATAAGTGTTTATACTTCGTAATTTAATAAATTCCTTGACACTTTGATCATAATGATACGACCAAGTCTAACCACTAGAGTATTATATTTATACAGTTTCGCATGTTATGTTTTCAATATAATACGACTTGAAAGATACGTTAGGAATGGAAACAAGATCAAGTCAATATTACTAACCTCAAGTGGAAGGATGATGTCTTCGTTGTAGTCGTTACTTCTTCACATTCTTCAGGTCTTCAGAGTAATACTTGTACGTCTCAACATTCCTAGACTTTCTATATTAACCTTAATGAAGTTGACTCTAGTATTTAATCACGCGACTCTATATGAGTTTTGATACTAAAATATGACAACCAAACTTGACATACCAACGCTTGGTGGGTTCAACCGAGCTATGCTCTAACAATCTCCCATTTGTCAATTTTAGTGACAAAAATCTATTACATATATGAAGATAAACGAATTGCAAAATACATCATTCTTCATACGTTTGATTCCAAGTTTCAACAGCACAATAACCTGCATATATATTCAAAAAATAAATGTCGTTGTTGACATTTGTATAAAAAAAAGCTTTACTCTCCCTAAAGGCAAGCTAGGTAAATATTCAATCCGAACATCTTTGTTATTCCCCTTTCGTAGTATGAAATACTACACAACATGATGATATGTTTCTGAAAAATCGGGGGTATAACAATCACACCCAATATTTCGTTTGGTAGACTAACTCCAATATAATTCCAAGAGAATCAACTAGACAGTCAAACCCAATCAAGAAAAGATATCCAAGAGTTATATCTCTTTCTCAAATCAATCAGCAAATCAACAGGATGAAATCCGTGAACTAATTGGTATGAGAATAACTTGAACGGTACCAAAGACCAATGTTCAAGTGTCATTCAATTTATATCAACAACCAAAGGTTGGATTTACCAATTGATTGAACTACGCACAACCCGTGATATTTCAATTATATAAACAAATATAATGCGGAAAAGAAATAACACAGACACCGGTAGTTTTGTTAACGAGGAAACCGCAAATGCTGAAAAACCCCGGGACCTAGTCCAGATTTGAACACCACACTGTATTAAGCCGCTACATACACTAGTCTACTACAAGTTAACTTTGGACTGGAATGTAGTTGAGCCCTAACCAAGTCTCACACCGGTTAAGGTACAGTCGCGTTCCTTACATCTCTGAATCCCAGCAGGACTCTAGGCACTTGATTACCTTAATTGATCTCACCCACAACTAAGAGTTTCTACGACCCAAAGTCGAAGACTTATAAACAAATCTGTCTCGCACATATAAGTCTATTCTGATAGATAAATCCGTCTCCCACAGAAGTACCTATGAAGTTTTTGTTCCGTCTTTTGATAAATCAAGGTGAACAGGAACTAATTGATAATCCGGTCTTATATTCCCGAAGAACATCCTAGAAATATCAATCACCTCCCAATAACTTAATTATATGGTAGTAGACGAAGTTATTGTGAAATCACAAAGAATGAGATCAAGAGCTTTGTGATTACTTTTTATGTCTTACCTATCGGAAATAAATCTCGAGCAAATCTTAGAACAGATAGTACTCAATACGATAGAACAAGTAACATCATAACACGCAACTACAAAGAAAATAGTTGGGTGTGGCTTCACGAATCCCAAATGAAGCCTTTAAGTCGTTAACCTATAATGGTTCTGGAAAAACCTAGGTTAAAGGAGAATTGACTCTAGTCGCAACTAAGCCACAGGAAAGCGTCGGGATTAGGTTTTCCAGTTGCTAGAGTTCTCCCTTACATAGTCTTTCAAATCAGGGTTTGCTTTCAATCAAAGCTAAGATAGATTAGTAACAAAGAATTCAATATTCAATGTTAGATGAAAACCTTATTTAAGATTCAACCTAAGTTTGCTTAAAACCAAAGCAATATTTATCCACCGTTAGATGGTCTTAGCTTGTTACACACAAATGAAATATACCTTCATTTAAATATGGGTAACCGTACATAAACGTGTATATTGAGTTCGCTCAATAATAGTTAACCAAAGTTAGCCATATGAACACTTTTGTATTAACCACATTCATCTAACACTTCTAGATAAAATATGATGATCAATTAATCATTAAAGATAACCAAATGAATCTAATTGTGTTACTCATATAGTTTTTCAATTGTTTAAATCTCATAGAAGTATACAAGACACAATTGAAACAAAATCAGACTTGACTCATGATTGTACAAAGTACTTATACAAGAATCAATTCAAGCACATTAAGCCACAGTTTGAAAAGATTGCATTCCTTAATTTATAAATGTATTTGTTCATGAGTATGAAAACATAATTAACCGATTTTAGAAATTTAACCAACTAAGTTAGCAAACGGGTACGCAAACTTTAGTACCGGACTTTGGTCTTGTCCAGCAGTTTGCAAACCGGTATGCATACGGCTGTCCCGGACCTAACTCAGGAGGAACCGTTCGCATACTAGTATGCAAACTTGGTTCCCAGACTTTAACAGTTAAAACCGTTCGCATACTGGTATGCAAACTAGGTTTCCGGACCTGAATCATACCAAAACAGTTTGCATACTGGTATGCATACTGTGTTGTATCCAGACATTGTTAATTGTTCTAAACTCCCATTTCAATCATTGAAACATCCTTAGAAGACGACAATAGCTGTCTCACACAAACTATTAGCTTATAAGTAATTTTCAAGTAATCGAATGATCAATACGAAACATTCCGAGTCGACATCAAGGCAATTTTCACAAGATCATTTTTTGACTTATTATTTAGTTTCCAACAAATAAATTGTTTCCAACTAAAATCATCAAGAATAATGATGAACGTAGCTAAGGCAAAAAGCTTTCAAATAGTATTTCGAGAAATAGATAAGCGAGATAAACTCGGCTCGAAATATCAAATGTGCATAATATAAAAGTCTATATATCTATACGACTTAGTCTCATTATGAGATAGAATAGAATAGACTTCTGAGTGATAGATAAGTTTTAGTCTCCACATACCTTTTGTTGATGAAGTTCCTCCAAGCTCTCCTCGGTAGATCTCCATCTTCAATCGATGAACGCCATGAAGTCTAAAGCTCAACTACACATTTTATCCTAATCCGAGACATAGCTATAAGTAGACTAGAAATCAAGACTTATAGTTTTGATCACCTAAACTTGACAAACAAGCTTGAGATAGCAACGCTTGCGAGTTCGACCGAGCAGTGCTCTAACAATCTCCCCCTTTGTCAATTTTAGTGACAAAACTATCAATACATATGGATTACAAAATAAATAAACTTTGTAGCTTCTCATCCAACATGCTTGATTTCCTTGGTTTTTCAACATTCTTTGAATTCTTCGTCACTCCAAGTAATCCAGCGATTCTGAACGTGTTCAACTCAGCATCATTGTTATTGAAGATCTGTATCCATAACAATACGAAAACAGTTGTTCTCAATTATTGTTATACAGTGTCATAGTATTATTACAGAGCATCAAAGTTCAATTGTATCACAACTTTGACAATAATACTATGGTGATATGTATCACTCCCCCTTAGTCAATACTTCATCTCACAATGAAAACCACTCCCCCTTACATAATGGTCCGTAAACCATATGTATGTAGTGTGAACTACTAAATAATTCTCCCCCTTTTTGTCAATATAAATTGGCAAAGGTACGAAAACTAACGGGATCATAATGAAATTCTCAAAGAGATTATTCATGACTAAAAGAGAACATATCAACTTGGTTTCGATGATTTCACATAGTCGAAACTTAGTGTATTCATCAAGGAGTTTATAAAGATACAAGATAACTCCTACAACATTCCATAGCCGCATTCCCCACAAAGATTTGGCAATTAAGCACAAGTTCAATTAAGAACTCCCCCCCCCATAAAATGTCATTCCCGAAAGAACAACAAGAGCGTCCTTACTTTTACGAGAAAAGAAGGATTTCTTTGGATATTAACAAATTACATGAAACATGAATTTGTATCCAGAAAACTCGAATAAATTAACCACAAGAAGACCTTAATGATTAATTTAATCGGAAATTCTCAACATAAGAAACTTACAGAGCCATACAATACTTTCACATAGAAGTGGATCAGGGAAAGATCAATACTGCGGAATATTCAAAAGTTCATTCTATTTTTTATCAAAATTTTCATAGTGACACAATAAACTTAACTTCTGAGCATATTCAGCTAAACTTCTTATGGTTTTAACACATTTAGCAATTTAACTGAAAGATAAAATCATTCAAGGCTAAAATACCATTAAAGTTATTACAACCATTAAAAGATAATAATTAATAAGTTCGACATAAGAAGTTTAACAGAAAAAAATATGAAACCGACACAACAACCATGAAGAAAAGAACACTAATCCAGATCATGATAATAATCCTCAGCAATCTTGGATATTGGTTCAGCTAGGTATTGATGAACCGTTACAGCATAAGTCAACTATCTCTCCAAGCACCCATTCCTTTGTTGAAGGAGAGCGACTTCAGGATTGGCAGGCTTTTTCATTTTGTTAATGTCTGTTTGACTCAAGGGAGATGGAGTACCAACACAAGTTCCAAACTGAACAATTTTAAATTGACTACAGATTCGGCTGATGAGGCATGGGAAGCCAGGGTTTTTCTTCTATGAGACTATCTGTATCATTTGTCGAACGATTAATCTATATAAATCAAACTTTTCACCAGGCACAAGATGGTAAACCAATTCGGCCAGAGTTCCGCTCCAGAGATTTTTGTCGAGCATACTGAGAATTAAGTTTGCCACAACCAGCTTACCAAAAATCTTCAAATGAAAGCTTATATTGTCTATAGGAAGTTTGCTTTCTGTCCATAGAACATCCTTTCCTAAGAGATGTTCAGGAAACTGATGCTTATTTGGCCTTCGACCTTCTGGTTGAGGAACAACAAACGAATGATGAAGAGGCAAGTTTAAAAACTCAGCGATTATGCTACGGTTAACCTCATAAAAACCATGGTCTTAAAACAAGAGTTGGTCTTATTGGGTGCATGCAAGTTTGCATAAAATTCACAAGTCATCTCAGGATATGATTCCCCCAAACCCTTATGAATATCACCCCACTCAAACTCATTCATGAACATATGGAATTCAGGCTTTTGAACATTGACGAGACTCCTTTTTATGAAGTTTCAAGGGTTCCTTGACCAGTCATTTATCAACCAAGATATTGTTGATATCTTCAGCCAATTACTGGTTTCGTTCAGCATGTTCTTTTATCATCTCCGGTAACACAAAACAACTTTCTCCTGCATCAAATAAATTGTATTGTAGAATATTTAATCTTGATAGTACGTTACCTGAATCAGTCATAGATTCAAATTTTATAGGTTAGATTGCACAAACACATACAATTGTTAGATCTTTTCGTGTTTGCATGCTCTGATACCAGTTTAAAAGACGAGGGTACTCAAATATACCACAATCTTTTAAATATCAACCTATAAGTCCGATACCAAGTGTGATCGTTTATGGACAAAGTCGAGACAATACAACAACTATGGTATACATTTTGTGTGATCGTCTATGGATATGAGATCGATACAATACAACAACAAAGTGTTCACTTGATAATAGGTACGGTATAAAACCGAAACACTATACACGATCAATATCAAGTGACGTGGATTAACGTGCGTGTGTAAATTACCTAATTATAATAACAATTATAATGCGTAAATATAGTAAATGACACAACAAGATTTTGTTAACAAGGAAACCGTAAATGCAGAAAAACCGCGGGACCTAGTCTAGTTTTGAATAATCTCAGAATTAAGCCGCTATAGAAAATTTAATACCAACTTTGTATAGTTGAGACAAAGTAGACTACCCCTAGCTACTTAGTTTCCTCAGTATCCCCGCGACTTCGACTTCTAGAGTCACGTACGTGAATCACCAATCTTTTTATCGTATTCTAAACAGTAAATGATAAAGTTGTTTGGTAATCACTCTAATCAATCTTGGTAATAAGATATTTTGAGTCATTTGACAAAGGATATTCCGTTCAATCTAATAAACTCCTTTGTCTTGTTAGACCAATCTAAATTTTGATTACCGAAATAATCAATTTTTAGATTTGCAATCAATCGATATAAAACTCAATGAGTAACTATGAAGTGATGTCGATCTCATGCAACTAGCCAATCAAGTCTATCAAAGATAAACACGATTTTATTTGGATCCCAGCCGATCAAGGTTTGTGCCCAAAATTCATAAGATACGAAAACTAATAAGAAACTCTTCTTCGTCTTCAAATATTCGCTTGTCTTCACTAATAACCTACACAACACAACTTGAATCCTCTTGTGATCAATCACACACAGAACGGAGTGTGTTAACAATGGATTATCACAAGATGTCTTTAGATCCGAAAATGGTTCTAAAGATCATGTCGATACTTTGAACTAGTTTGAGTGAGCCTTATATCAGAAGAGAGGGTTCTCAAAAATAAAAAAAAAACTAGGTGCAATCAAAGTTTAACAATTGTTAGTCAATCAAATCAATAACCGAAAACTAAAATAACAATGCAATTATCTACTTTCCCACCAACGGTATTCGTAGAGCTTCTTGATCCCACAAAAGTCTTTAAACGAACGGTCGTAAGAGATTTCGCCTAATTATGGTACTTTCCTCTCCAGACAGACTGCTCCACCGGAAACATCACGAATGAAGTTTGACTAGCTCTTAGGATAGTTTGCAAGAAATGAAAACTCAAGCATTTATAGGCCAAGGTTGTTTGGACAACAACGAAATTTCAAAACCGAAAATACTCTCAAAATATTCATTAAAGTACCTAAATTTGGTCCTCTTATTTCCAATTAATTACCAAACCATATTTCCAAAAACTTCCTTAGAAAACTTCTATGCATACTAACTAATAATATTTTCCAGAGTATATGCTTTAATTGGTGGTAATTAAAACATATATCATGCAAATCATAATTAAATGTTTTTCAATATTTCGGTTTGGAACCACCTTGAGTATCAAGGTATATCTTTGAACAATTAATGATAAGAGTTATGTACATGTTCAAATAATGTTGACATCTAGAAGTTTCTCAGCAAACCCTAATTTCAAGCTTCACACAAAACATAAAGAGATATGTGAATATTGGAAACTCGGTTTTGCTCCTTGGGATCGTATCTACCATGACTCACAATGTCAATTGTGATCGGTTATACCATGCTTCCCAAACTAGGTTGTGACCGGTTACACCTTGCTTCCTAGAGGTAGCTTGTGATCGGTTACACCTTACTTCCCGAGTTATCTTGTGATCGGTTACACCTTGGTTATCAAAGTAGCTTGTGACCGATTACAACTAACTTTCCAAATTAGCTTGTGGTCGGTTACACCTTACTTCCAAAAGGTATTTTGTGACCAATTACAACTAACTTCCCAATGTAGCTTGTGACCGGTTACACCATGCTTCACAAAGTTGCTTGTGACCGATTACAACATGCTACACAGTATAGGCTATGACTGGTTATACCTCAATTTTCAACATAAGTTAAGATAGGTTCTACCTTGTCATCTTGTATTGGTCACTCAAAAGATATTCAATAAATAACCTGACCAATCATGATTTCTTTAGATTACGAAACAAGTTCGTATATGTACTTTACTTCCTTTAAAAAAATGTTATAGAACATTGTTTCCTAGGATGAAATCAATACCTCTAACTTACACATAATCAAGTAACTAAATACAAAGATTATGTTGATGTAGTTTTTACGAAGTTCCAAAAGATAAACATTTATACTTCATAATTCAATAAATTCCTTGACACTTTGATCATATGATATGACCAAGTCTAACCACTAGAGTATTATATATATACAGCTCTGCATGTTATGTTTTTATTATAATCCGACTTGAAGGATACGTTAGGAATGGAAACAAGATCAAGTCAAAAATTATTAACCTCGATTGGAAGGATGATGTCTTCGTTGCAATCGTTACTTCTTCGCATTCTTCAGGTCTTCGGAGTAATACTTGTACGTCTCAACATTTCTAGAATTTCTAGTTTAACCTAAACGAAGTTGACTCTCGTATTTAATCAAGCGACTCTAGATGAGTTTTGATACTAAAATATGACAACCAAACTTGACATACCAACGCTTGGTGGATTCAACCGAGCTATGCTCTAAGAGGGTGTTATACTTTATTTTTCTCTAATCCATCATTTGCGGATCTAACATCTGCGGGTGGACGAATGGATGGGTTGGATTTGTGTATCTAACATCTGTATTAAAAATTATGTGCAGTATGAAAGCAAAAGCTAATAAAAATACTATTTAATTAATTATTTATAAAATCCTAAATCATCCTTAGATAAATATTCCAACATGTTTAACTAAACCCTTTTTGTCTCTCTACCAGCAACGTGTAAAATAAAAATTCCATAGATGAATAATACATATTAGATATACTACTGAATGTAGAATACTAACTTTACCTTCATACCTTGTATAATTCTAAAAATTCTCTTAACCTAGCGGGTGCGGATGGCCAATAGATTTTCAAACATGCACCCACACCGGATCTAGTATTTAATGAATTTTCTAGAATGAACCACGTACAATCCATCCATGATTGGGTTGGGTGTGCACCCGCCGAATTTCGGGTGGATCCGGCGGATTTGCATATTGGACCACCCATGCTTACTGTTAAAGCACTGCTCGGTCGAAATCGCAAGCGTTGCTATCTCAAGCTTGTTTGTCAAGTTTAGTTGATCAAAACTATAGTCTTGATTTTTAGTCTACTTATAGCTATGTCTCGGATTAGGATATTATGTGTAGTTGAGCTTTAGACTTCGCGGCGTTCACTAATTGAAGACGAAGATATACTGAGGAGACCTTGGAGGAACTTCATCAACAAAAGGTATGTGGAGACTAAAACTTATCTATCACTCAGAAGTCTAGTTTTTTCTATCTTCTAATGAAACTGAGTCGTATAGCTATATAAAATTTTACATTATACACATTTGATATTTCGAGCAGGGTTTATCTCGCTTATCTATTTCTCGAAATATGTGTTGGAAGCTTTTTGCTCTAACTATGTTCATCATATTCTTGACGAGTTTAGTTGGAAGCAATTTATTTGTTGGAAACTAAATATTAAGTCAAAAGATGATCATGTGAAAATTGCCTTGAAACATCTTACATGATTTGTGTGAAACAATCATTTGATGTCGACTTGAAAAGTTTCGTATTGATCATTCGATCACTTGAAAATTACTTGAAGCTAATAGTTTGTGTGAGACAGCTATTGACGTATTCTAAGGATGTTTCAATGATTGAAATGGGAGTTTAGAACAATTAACCATGTCTGGATACAACACGGTATGCATACCTAGTATGCGAACTGTATTGTTATGATTCAGGTCCGGGAACCTTGTTTGCGTACCTAGTATGCGAACGGTTTTACTTGTAAAGGTCCGGGAACCTTGTTTGCGTACATAGTATGCGAACAATTCTACCTGAGTTGGATCTGGGACGGTTGTTCGCTCACCTGGTTTGCAAAGGGCTGGACAGGCCAAGGTCCGGAGTTGTTGTTTGCATACCTGGGTTGCGAACACAGTGGTTTAAGTTCTAAAATCGGTTAAGTATGATTCTCATACTCATGAACTAAAACATTTATGAATTAAGGAATGCAATCTTTGCAAACAATGGCTTAATGTTCATGAATTGATTCTTGTATAAGTACTTTGTACGATTACGAATCAATTCGATTTTGTTTCAATTTGTTCATATATATTTCTATGAGATAGTGAACAATTGAACAACTCTGTGTGAAACACAATTAGATTCATTTGATTATCTTTCATGATTGATTGATCATCATATTTGATCTAGAAGTGTTAGATGAATATGGTTAAGACAAAAGTGTTCATATGGCTAACTTCGGCTAACTGTTATTGAGCCAACTCAATATACACGTTTAGGTACGGTTACCGATATCTAAATGAAGGTATATTTCATTTGTATGTAACAAGCTTATACCATCTAACGGTGGAGATTAATTGCTTTATTTTTAAGCAGACTTAGCTTGAATCTTGGATTAGGTTTTCATCTAACGGTGAATATTGAATGCTTTGTTACTAAGCTATCTTAGCTTTGATTGTAAGTAGCCCTGATTTGAAAGACTATATAAGGAAGAACTCTAGCAACTAGAAAACCTGATCCCGGCACTTTCTTGTGTCCTAGTTGCATACTAGAGTCGATTATCCTTTAACCTAGGTCTTTTCAAAACCATATTAGGTTAACAACTTGAAGACTTCATTTGGGATTAGTGAAGCCAAATCCAACTACTTTCTCTGTAGTTGCGTATTCTGATCTTACTTGTTCTATCGTATTGAGTACTATCTTCTCTAATATTTGCTCGACTATCGTACAAACACGAGACTCAGGTGTACAAAAAAACCCTATTTTTCAAGTATAAGGCTCATCCTCATACATAAGCCTCCCCTTCAGTCTCATGAGCATGTCCATGCATGGCTGGCTCCATAAATCTGAATCTCACGGTTTACGCCCATGGCCAATTCCATGATATCAAAGTCACGTGATATCCCCATAATCTCTTATAATTACGAATAACTCTTCAAACATATATATAAGCCTAGTTTGCACTCATTAAAGCCATGAGAGATCACGTTAATATCCTACAAACACGAGATATATACTTATCTAGTGTACTAACGAGCCACATTCTTAGGCACAAGCCTCATTATCTTTCTAACTCGTTCAATTACATAATTAAGCTATAAGTATTCCTTAGATATTTTGTACTCGTCTAAAGGGACCTACAAAGGGGACTCGACCTCTACAGCCACTCTGGACGCCCATGCAAGGTTGATGCTCAACCTCAGCTCATCTTGTATCTCAAGCACGATCTTCATGTCTATCTCGTGTTATCTCGTGCTATCCACATGACACATACTAGTCACATTGTACCAAAGGGAGTATTCCTCTATCTCAATCAATGTAGACTAAATAGAGTATTGCTACCTTGTTAACGCATCATATATGAAGGATGACTAAGTTACACATTTGAGGAGATAACTTTGGGATCTTGGTCTGGCGTTTTACAACACGTACGTGTGAGAATATCCAGTTGTACTTTTCACCGATAAAAGAGAACAATCGGTCGCAGAGGTTAATAGAATCAAGGAATAGTATGCACATTACTCTATTGTCTATCACA
This sequence comes from Papaver armeniacum, assembly GCA_023531295.1. Classification (NCBI taxonomy): domain Eukaryota; kingdom Viridiplantae; phylum Streptophyta; class Magnoliopsida; order Ranunculales; family Papaveraceae; genus Papaver; species Papaver armeniacum. The sequence continues at coordinate 164,498 of JAJJWW010018675.1, forward strand.
TCAATCGATCCTTAGTTATTCTTGTGATCGATGAGGGTTCCATTATTAATAAGTCATCAATCACGACCACATCATAAAGTATTCTTTCTACAATTAAGAATTTATCTGATCTTTCTCTTTCTACTTCTTCATGTGATTGAAGCAGTCTTCGAACGGGCACTGTCTTAGCATAGGAGAAGATTGTTCGTCATCAATCTTCCACAAATCATACTAAATCTTAAACCTTACTTCCAATTAATATATGTGTTTTTCTGTAAAAACAGCTTCTTTTTCAAAATCTAGTAAAGACTCCTTGTATGCTAGTCTCTCATCACTCGTTGAGTAACATTCTATTAGATATTTCCCATCTTGTTTCTGATCATCTCTATTAAAAGACTAAAAATCCCTAAAAATCCTAGTCTTCTAATATGTATATATAAAACTAATTAAAGTTAAGAAGAAAAAAAACAAACTAACAAAAAAACTTTTTTAAGCTCTTAAGTCGACAAAAGATGTCGAGCGCTAGCGTTCGTAGGTTGACCATGCGGGCATAAATTTTTCGGGCGACCATCAATAAGACATGCAACACCCTTTCGATTCCAATAGGTAAAGCCTAATTTTAGGCATTTGCTCGTCTAGTCTGCCAATTTAGGGTAAATCTAGTGCGAGTGGATATTTGGTTATCTGAGGGTCCAGGTGGATATGAAAATCCAGTTTTGGGTAGTAAGGAAATACATACCAGTGGAGAATGAACCAATCGTCCTCAGGACGGTCGTCCCAAGTAGAGACGAGACCGTCACATATTGAGCTGGCGCTCGTACAAGTCTCGGACAGTTGTCTCTATCTCAGACGATAACGGATGCATTTATCCAACGGCTACGTGCCATCATACATGTATAAACAAATCTTGCAACCACCAATAAACTTACACAACTTCCATCAATTTTCATAAAAAAGTTATCAAATTTTTTCCATCAATATATTTCTTGTTTTAAGTCGTTTCAATCAAATTTTTTCTCTTTATGGATCCTATTTTGGAAGATAAGGAAGCACAGATATTTGCTTCGTTATATCTCTAACAACAACAGTGGATGCTTCAGCTGGATCAAAAAATGGAGATTCAGACGAAGACGAAAGGCAAATATCGCGAGCTCCAGAACCGAAATCACCAATGACAAGAAGTGGAGATTTCGAGAAGAATGACATCAGCAAATGATGCGTGATTATTTTATCAACGGATGTGTTCACTCCGATGAACGACGTTTTTGTATGCCACAACATTTGTTATTAGGATTATCGGAGAGCTTTGTCGAGTAAACCCTAAATTCAACTATCAATTTGATGTAAGAAATGTATGGGGACATAGTCCTGAATAAAAGGTCACAACAGCCCTAAGAATTCTAGGTTATGGTATGCCAATGGATGCCTGTGAAGACTATATTTGTATGGAAAAATAACAAAATACGAAAATCTCGCCATGATTTGCGAAACTGTAGTCAACCATTTTGGACCACGTTTATTGCAATAACCGACACGAGATGATGTAGACCGATTACTAGTTGAAAATGCAAAGAGAGGCTTTCCTAATATGCTAGGCAACCTTGACTGCATGTGTATGGTGTCGCATGGATGTCCTCATGCTTGGAAAGGGCAGTATAAGGGATGCTACTCAAAAACAATTGTTGTTCTGGAAGCGGCATCTTCTTATGATTGTTCGATATGTCACGCTTTTCTTGGAAACCCTGGTTCAAATAACGACATCAATATTTTGCACAAATCTCCTTTTGTTTGATGAATTGAAGTATGAAAATGCTCCAGAAGCAAATTTCACTGTCAATGGAAATAACTATAAGTTGGGGTATTTTCTAGATGACGGAATTTATCCAGCGTAGTCAACTTTATTTAAAGCTTACAATGATATATCTGAAGCCGAGGAGCACCGTGCTAGAAGACATTTTAACGAGAAAAAATGTGGCGTAGGAAAGATGTCGAATGAGCATTTTGAATTTTGAAGAGGAAATTCCATTTTATTTGTGGACCATATCTTTCATCTAACCAATAGAACAGAATAGGATTATGCTCACCCACATGATTTTGCATAATATGGTAATCGATGAGCCCCAACAGGATACCAGTTGGACAAGCTATCCAACCCCTTAAATGGTCTTCCCGCAAAAGAGTATAGAATGGTAGAAGTGAAAATTCAAAACAGAGGTTAACATTTAAGACTAAGGGATGATCTCACTGCGTACCTTTGGGATGAATTCAAAAGAAGAAATCCTCACAGGGTTTAGTTTGTTTTTACTTTATGGTTTGTGAAATTTGATTTGTGTAATTCGGATTAAACAAACGTTGAAATTGAAACTAAAGATTACATTAAATTTAGAACTAAAGGATTGTGTTGAATTGAAATTAAAACTAAAGGATTACATTGAATTGAAAACTAATTACTTACGTCCAGAATTTAAAACTTAAACTAAACAAGTGTTTGGCATTACTTTTATTTGCATTCTCATCTAGGTCCTTTGCATCATAATCAATGTCAACTATTGCTAGGTGTTGTTATGCCTTCTGTGCTTGAACTTCATTAAATTCATCTTGCCACATTCGTAGTTGTGAAAAATTCATTTTCGACATGTCCGTTCCCATGATTCCTCTCACGTGGGCACTAAACAAATTCTATTCTACCGCCTTACGACCGCTCCTCATTTCTGAAACTCTTTTCTTACGCTCTGTTATTTTAACAATATCAGTTTTTCTTTTTTCTCAAAGAATTCTTGAAGGTTGTATTCTGAATTTGATGATTGCTCGACATCTTGAGGCGCCTTTATGATTCTTTTTGCTTTTTTGACACCCACTTTATCGAGTCTATTTACATTTTTATTAACATTAAGATCAGAATTACCATGTGAGAAACCTCCAATGTTGGGATTAAGGTTTGACTTTGTTTCTGGTGAAGAATAAGGAGACCCAGGTTGTTAAGAAACATTTATAGTCTCGTAAGGTGATTCCTTTGGTACTTGATATCCATTCAACATATCGGGGTTATATGGGTTCAGCTTTTTGAGGATGTGGAAACATGCTTCATGCTTGAAACCTGAAGAGTTTTTTCTTTGCCATACCTCTCGAGTTCTTCTATGCTACAGTTAGAATAATTTTTAAATTATTTATTATAACAAAGATAACACACTTTTAAAATCAATTCCACTATTTGAAACGCGACTTACTAAATAGACTTAAGTTTTACCGCTCCCTGTTTGACGAGACATTTGCATCATCAAAGCAGCCCTATTGTTGACGTCTTTGCTGATTATATTAGAACAACTCGACAACCCCGAAGCATCACGTTTTTGTATATTCCCACTTTCCTGATAAAACTGTTTATGAATTATCCCCCAAAGAGTATTTTAATGTTGTTGAGCACCATTGATAAAAATCAAGAGGAAATGTTACATAACCTCTGCAAATAGCCTTATCTTCATCCAGACTATACTTCAGACCCCGAGTTTTCTGATAAGAATTTCCTGTTAAAGTATTTTGGTTTCGTGATGAACTGACCATTTCTAAGAAACGCTTTTTTTCTATTTTTGTTTTTACTGATTTAGAGATTTAGAGATTTAGAGATTAAGGGTTAAAGACTTTAAAATATAAGAATTTTTGGGTGTATAAAACGTGATCTTGAAGTTGAAATTGGTTGAATTTATAGAGAATGATATAATGACCGTTGGATGAACATAGTCGTTAATAGCTGTAAGAGGACTAATCGGCTCAGTCTGAGACGAGTGTCGTCTCCAATAAAGCCGAGACTCGGCCTTATGAGATACAGGCTCTCAAACTGAGATGCTCGTCTCATGTTAAGACGGTTGGTTCAATTTGAGACTGGAATACTGGATGACAAACACTTACATTGGAACTTTTGCTCGTCCAATTTATTAGTTTGGCAGTCTCACTATAGGTAGAAATGGGCAGATCTGCTTATTTGTCCGTCCCAATGGGACTGCTCTTAGCCATCCCATAATAGGTGAGATTTGTCAATGGAATTGCCCCCTAAGGGCAATTCCTATGGTAATGTTCAAACTCAAAATTTTGTTGAGCCACGTGGATGGCCAAACGGGTTTCTCCACTATGGTAAAATAGGGCAAAATGAATAGATTTGGTTTTCTAGGGCCCACTAGTATTTCTTTTTAATATAAAATATTTTGTAGGATAAAGATGAAAAATAAAATATAATATTTAGGTGAGATAAAATAGGATGAAGTGAGATAAAATAGGATGAAGTGAGATAAAATAATATTAAAAAATAGTAAAGTAACCAGGGATTGTACTTGGCGTGAATCCAAGAGTCGCGGGTGTTAATGAGAAAGTCGTTGGCGGTTTTGGCATGGTCGCGCGTTGGTGCTTCCAACGCTCGCGTTTTTGGCAAGAACGCCCGTCCTTCCCTCAAGCGCGCGATGGGTGGTCCAACTCAATGTTCAAATCAATAAATATATTGAGTTGAACATCCATTTTTCATATTTGTTCATTCCATAGTGGGAGCAAAATGAACAAACTCCAAGTTTGTTCATTCCATAGGAACTGCTCTAAGGTTTGCACTTAGGACGCTATGTGGTGGTTAGGGTTTGAAACCATGAAATCTTGCGGCTGGGAGATAGTCTCCACCATTTCAGCTCTCAAAAAAGTGTATTGGTGCCACGCAATAGATACATTCTTCTTTACCGCATTCCCAATTCCCTTGTCTCAATTCATCGCCTTTCTTCTCTCCTTTGCTCTCTGTTTTCGCCGTGGTTCGAGAACTTTTTCTAAAAATGAAAGGCATGTTACTTCTTTTCTACAATAACATCAGCAAGTATCTGCAGACTGTCGATCTTTAAAGATTTCTCCATATCCCTGTGTTTATACTCTATTTTCCTCACAGTTTTCACAGGTAACTTGCCAATCTTTCTATCTGTTAATATTTTGATATTTGATTTTCTTGTGACTTATCTGTAATGGGTTTAGTAATTTTTTCAGTTAGATCTTAGAATCACTATATGGTATTTTCATGTCATGTTTATTTCTAGGTAAAAGGAGTTATGTTCTTTTTGAAGAAAGCAGGGACTCGAAACTCTACCTCAAGTACGAGAACCCAGTAGGCTATCGCTAGTTTGTTTCTATGATATTAATCTCTTAGTCCCTAAAATTTGTCTAGGGAGTGGAAGATTTGAACACCTGATTTGAAAATTTTAAGTTTTATATTAAAATGAGGTCTCCCTGATTTTCAGTTTTACGTTTGGATTTTTGTAAGAATGCTTACAGGGAGGGTAAAGTTAGTTCCCTGCTTTTTGTTTCTTCTGGTCCCCATAATCGAATCTGTTCATGTTACAATAAGCATTAGCGCGGTAGAGCACCCTTGGTCCCATACATATTCGATGAAAGATGGAATCGAAGTATTAAGTTTAATCATTATTATGATACAAGTGTTTTCTGAAGTAACCCTCTATTTTGGAAAACTACATCAGAATTTTATGATTGTGATACTTTAAAAATAATGCTGGTGGCATGTGGAACATGTTTCATTTTCCGGTCTGTCACGTTCCCATGTCATTGCGACTTGAAAGCATTTTCATGTGCCATAAGTTCCTAATGTGTCACATAAAGCAGGGATGTATATGATGTGCCTTTTGTAATTTTTACCCTCTAAGATGTATGCTTAAAGCAATCCCATGTGCTTTAAAAAGTGTTTTTTGTCACTGCACATGGCTTATGTAGCACCATTTGGAGCCAGATAATGCCAAGGTTAGAGTGCTAATACGTTTTCTTACGAGGATTTATGATATATCTCACGTAAACACACTATATAGCATATATCCTACTTTCAGGACCACATATGCTTCTTTCTCAAGTTATTGCGAAAGATTGAGCTGTTGATCATTGTGTGTGACTATTTTTTTTTTTTTTTCATGTGAACTAGCTTGAGTAAATAAACATTTTAAGAAACTGATAGTTCTCACTTTGTTGAGAGAAAGAAAGTGAAGCGCTGGTTTAGTTCCTTTTATCATCTCAGTTATACTTTCTTTGAGACTTTCTTGGTCTTAATTAAATTTAAGTTCTTATACAATCCCCCTAAGTGGTGCTTGTAATAGTAATGCTGAGGTGATTTCGTGCTTTGATGTTTCTCTTGACAGTCTGTACATTTTTAGTTTGTGATGCAATGCATCATTCATTTGTTATCTGCTAGATTGTGATCAAGTCGCAAATTTGCTTGCCAACCTTCCTTTGGTTCATATTCCTCGGTTGTTATCCTTAGACCTGAACATGTCACATGTTATTATCTCAAGATATAGAGGTAACTCAAAAACTATGTAATAACTAGATGGTTACGAGTGTCACTCTGTCAGCCTTTGGCACCTGTACAAAGTGTCCGGCAAAGTGACCTCAAAGTGGAACTCACACGTAAGAAATGTTGGACACGGCTTGAGATTAAAGGTGGACCACAGAGAATATGAAACAGACATCCAGCAAATAAGGGAGAAGTTGTTGGGTTCGGATAGAATTGTTGAAGAAAAACTCTTAAATAAGAATAGCTCCGTCTCATCTTTTCAATATTGTTAACCCCATTGCCAAGTAGACCAGTTACAAGTAGGGAAATACAGTAGGTATGCTACATTGCCCAAAGTCACAACACCTAATATGGCACCCGCTATCCATGATGCAAGTCATCAACCTCTAAGGACGCGTATATATTATATCAATACTCAGATCTTAATGATAATGACTTATTAGAGTCTTTGTTATTTCACTGTTATAAGTGGTATGCAGAATTCTAACAAGTCTAATGAATCCAATGGTTGAGGCCTGTTATCTAAGCAGTCCCACAAGAGTTTGTTACTCCCTAAGTGTAAACGATCCTCCTACTGCTCTAAATTGTAATCCAGTTGTTAATCAATTTAGTTAGATCAGTTAGAGACAATGTTGCCCCTCTCATCTGTGATTGGAGTTTTGACAATCTTTTGTATTAGCACTGATGGTATATGGTGCGTCTCTACCTGATTTTGTGGCTTGATGCATATTTTAATCTCACAACTTAGTAACTCTGGTTCTCCAATCACCATGGGAACTGATTGAACTGCATGTGTTCCAGTCTTTTTCCGGTTTGTAGGTAATGAATCTTGTCAGATTTGCGGAAGATCTTAACTGTAAACTAATATTGTTGGGGAGGGCACCCCCTTAGTTAATTGGCAAGACTATGGCAAATGAGAATTAACGAACTTATGTTCAACTGTAAATGTAATATTGTTGTGATTGTTTACAAGATTGTGCTTGAAGTCTTGAATTTGACGGTTTTGAGTCACAGCACCTAACCTGGTAGATGTTTGCAAATACAGTATAATGCATTTCTCTATCAGTATTTTGTCATTTCAGTTATTTGATTCTTGAGTTATTCTGGACCGTGTATTGCACCAAAGTCAAACTTGATATATATGAATGATATGTTGAAGGGCGAAGCTGATTTTTGAAGTACGAGGCCTCAAACGCAGAAATGTCTTCTCCAAGCAAGAGGAGAGATATGGATGTCATGAAATTGTAAGTTTCACTCTCTAAAAGGTCATATTATAACTTGACCATTCCTTTGTTGGCTGTGATGCACATTATCACGATATCTTCTATTCTGATCTTTTGTGCTCACATTTCTAGGATGATGAGTGATTATACAGTGGAAACCATCAATGATGGAATTACCGAATTCAATGTGGAGTTCCATGGTCCAAAAGAAAGTAAGTTGCTTCTGTCTACCTTTATCATGAACGTTATGATTACTTCTGTTCAACATACTGCTCCATAGGGTGTTTCCTCAAATAAGCTTGTTAGCTGCTCCACAGTGATGTCATAATGGTCGGGCTGCATAAGCTTGTTAGCTGCATATATTACATTGAAATACTCTAGTAAACCTGCTATTAATGACATGAGCTTAAGCATGCACCAATAAACTGTCTTTGATTGAATCAACTATATGAAAATCAGGATTTCATTGTCCTCTTTAAACTTGTGAAGTAATAGTTACATGATGATAAAGGTGTACTTACTATGCATATTCACTTTTACGTGGTCATTCATTTGCCTTGAATGCTGATTAACAAGTTCAATGATGATGCGTCCTTGTATCAGCTGTGTCTGAGTCTTTATAGTCCACTGAAAAGTACGTAGTTCAGGCTCCAAGTTTACAGCTGTGGATGGTAAGTATATTTCTGGTATGAGGCAATAATTTGATCTAAAATGGGTGCAAATTTAGAAATTACCACAGCATCAGTTGAGCCCGAACATTTGCATTTGCTGTCCACTAAAACTTGCATAGTTCAGGCTCCAAGTTCATAGCTGTGGAATTATAGTTATGAAGAGGCAATAGAAAGAAAAAGGTTCCTTAGAATTTTGCAGAGTTTTGATTGTATTATGATATCATTTCTATTTTTGCTTTATTAAGGCAGGTTAAAAAAAAATCCAATTCCCTGTTGACTTGCTCTCTCTTTGATATCAGCCAACTGTATCACTTTCAGGTCTTTATGAAGGCGGAGTGTGGAAAGTTCGTGTGGAGCTACCAGATGCTTACCCTTACAAGTCTCCATCAATTGGGTTTCTGAACAAGATATTCCACCCAAATGTTGATGAGCTGTATGCCTAGTTTTTCCTGTTATCCAAAGGCTTTTTGCCGTTATTTACTTTGTTATGAATTTGTTACTCTTAGAACTAACATGCACATCTGAAGTTCCATGAATCTTCATTAGCCAAAGATATTCTGAGCCGTTTTCTAATGCCAACCTTCTGTGTATTATTTGCATTGCAGATCTGGTTCTGTATGTTTGGATGTTATCAATCAAACCTGGAGTCCGATGTTTGGTAATGCTTGATTTTATAATCGTTTGATTGTGCACTCGGACGTGGTTTTATATAATCTATGCATGCACATACACATAGGGGGAACTGAACCGTATTCTATTATTTTGCCTTTGTGAAGACCTGGTTGATTCAATTCTCGGGTTTAACTAGGTTTCTATCTTGTGTTGCTATGTCGTTACCAAGTGCTGCAGATCTTCTGAATGTATTTGAAGTTTTTCTTCCACAACTGTTGCTCTACCCAAACCCATCTGACCCATTAAATGGTGATGCTGCATCATTGATGTTGAAGGACCCAAAACGATACGAACAAAAAATGAAAGGTAAATGTCATCAATTTGCTCATATATTTTGCTGCTTTATATTTGGGTCAACCAAATTCCATTTTTTGAATGCCAAAAAAAAAAAAAAGTTAAAAAAGTATAGAAGAGATTCATGGATTTCCCGAGTATCCTTGATGTCATTTTTTATTTTAACAGAGTATTGTGAACGATATGCAAAGAAGGAGAACATTACCAATGCACCTGAAGGAGAAGAGGAAAGTAGTGAGGATGACTGTAGTAATGGGTATAACAGCACATCAAGTGATGACGAAGTAGCAGGTCATGCTGACCCATGAGCAAATCATGGGAATGACTCCTTAGTGACTTCTTTTCAAACAGTGAGTTTTATATTTACTGATATATGCTTTGCACTTGTAAACTAAACCATTAAATGTAAATTCGTGATAGTAGAGTTGGAAAATTGCTTCAGTTATATGTTCTAAATTTAATCATTTATGCAGATTAGTGGTCAAACTTGATTGAAATAGAAAAAGAATACTCAATTTATGGTTATCTTACGTGTTCATGTAAAAGACCATAACAAATGATGTTCATATGGTTAGAAATTTCTACTATTTGCTATGGCATGAAGGTCCCATTTCAGCAGGCCAGCTCGTCGGAGTGTCTTTTATCTGTTTTATGCCAAGTCTAGCACTACTGTTTTTATGTGAGGAACACCTATTCCAGAAACTCCCTCATCATGGAAGCTATTACTTGTGTCCTAGACACAAAGATACAGTATTGTTTTAAACCCTCATTTTGGCTGGTTGAACCAAGGGATTGTTATAAAAATCATTAAGCATCAACTAGAAAGTGGAAGCCGTAATCATGCACCACAAAAGATTCTTTCACTGTGAGTTTTATTGTAGCATCCTACAACTACTGCAAGGGATGGCCACTCTTCCGTAACCTGATCTGAAGCTATGAGTTTATCTTTATTTTGTGTATTGAATCTTTTGATCGTGCTTTCTGCAATCCACAAAGCTGGTTATAACAGTTACTACTTGTTAAGCTTTTCCTATGCTAAATCTGATTTCTGAATCAACAAGTGACAAGTCCATATATGCATCCTTCTCTTTTAGGAGAACAAAAAAAAAAAGATGGATTTTATCCCTCGAAGACATGTAAAGAAAGAAAATAAAGGAATAAAGCTCATGGTAGCTTACTTTCTTATTCGGATCGCACTTAACAAAACAAAAGATCCTGACGATCGAACTTATAAAGTTCTCCAGTCGTTTTATCCTCTTAAAAGGACTCTTATCCCTCTTAGTTAGATTCCTCTGTTATTGCTTTATTAGGTTGCTCTTCTTTCTTTTTATCTCTTTGAAAGGGAACACTAGAGGCCTATTGTACCCATTAGTTTTGGTAACACTGCATGTTTCAGTTTTCTCTAACAAAAATTCTAAATGTATACCGCCTATTTGAATGACTTTATAACAGTCTCTCTGAAAGAGGTCAGGCTCTTTTTAATGGATTCCATGGCTTTATTCTGGGATTCACCATCTCCGAAGGACTTTAATTTGTTTGGCCAAATTTAGGATACACCGTTTTTAGCTGGTTTAAAATCACAGTTTGTTGAGGACTGATTGTTCCTCTAATTGATGCATTGATAAACATTTCTTTTCCCTTTTGGAAAATGTATTAGTTTTATATAGTACAATGGCAGAACCCGTTACTATCATTTAAGAGAATCATTACACGTTTTCTTAATTTACTAGTAAAAAAAAAATCATTAGAGCCTAGGCGTGTAATTCTAATCTAAACTTTTAGATTTTGGAATTGTGATTACCTGATTTTCAAATGATATAATGCTAAAGAAAGTTTTTATGCTTCAAACTTGAAAGACACCCCCCTGTAATGAGAAAAATGACATGACAACCGATTTATTTTTACGTACAAGCAAAGGTTACGCTACTAAATTTATTTATTTCGAAAGACTTGGTATGAGTCAGTGAGTGAAAATTTGAACCCAGGTGATATTGGCTGAGGCAGTTGGGCTAGAGGGGGCAACTGTTACCCTCAGCCGGCTGCACCTCCGTTTGGAAAAAATGATGTCTTCTTTAAAGTTTGAACCCAAAACGCTACAAAAAAATTCTTTCTTTCCATCCGTTAAGATATTTTACAATATTTAATAAGAAAGGATAAAGATTCTGACATTTTTCCTTGGAATTTAGAGATTTTTTCACGAGACGTGTTCATGGATTTAGAGTATGCATATGTGAGCCGTTCGAGTAGGGTCAAAATTGTGAGTTTTTTCAAGGATCTTTGAAGCAGGAAAGACTCGAAATTTTCCAATGTTTTGTTGAAATGACATTCCCTTCTTCTGATTCTCCTTTTCCCCGCCAATGTGTTGTCTTACTACCTACAACCGAACCCAAAAACAAGGTGAAATGAATCTGCTCAATAATCTTAGATTATAAAGAGTATGTCTATGGAGAATACTGTTGGAAGAAGATACTGCTTATAAAGAGTAGATCCAAGTAATTCGGTACGGATATAACTCAAAATCTCAGCCAAAACTAATGACAAGTAACTATATTTTTTTCGGCCCCTAAATATACCTGGCTAAGGCTGAGTTTGGTAATGCTTATTTTTTTTCAAAAACACTTTTAAAACCTATATATGTTAATAAATTTTGAAGTTGGTGTTTGGTAAAAAAAAAACTAAAGTGCTTTTTATCCAAAGCACTTCCCAAATTCCTCAATTTTTAAAAGCTGGGGAGGATGAGCTTTTAAAAGCTACAAAAACATAAGCTGTGGTCCCACATAAATTTAATACTTGATTTATCTTTTTTATCCCTACTTTATTTTATAAATGACAAAAGTTACCCTTAAATTTATATACAATCAATTTTTTACTATTTCTTATATTGCATTCTTTAAATATTACTAGTTGGAAACCCGTTCTACGCACCGGGACAAACGAAGTTTATTACGCCCTGCTTTTTATCTACTGAGGCGGGGCTTCGCCCCGCACCCGTCCTAATGAGAGTTCTAATAAAACTATTATATAATATTATCCAACACATTAATAATTAAAAATATGTAATTTTAACTTTATGATAATCAAATTATAATTTAAACTTTTTATGGTTGTGAAAACTAATTTCGAGGCAATTTAATATAGCGGGAATTAACTCAAGAAGTAAATTAAAATAAATAGATCTAAGTAATTTCAAAATAAAAATAGTTTAAATTCTAAATACTAAAGCATTATACTAAAGCATTAACTTGATTGAAACCTCGCATACTCAAAAAAAAAAAAAATCTCGCTTATTTGTTGTCGTATTCATAAGTAAGCACTTCATTGCCATGTTCATCTATTTCGACCAATGGTGGCATCTCAGGATCCCTTTCGCCCAATTGACCATCATGTTCATCATCGCTGCTTATGATGTCGTGCTTTCTCTTGTGATCTTTTTTAGATGGTGTCTTGAGTTATTCTTTTTCAGGGACAATGTACTTTGTTCTTCACGTGTGTTTAATTATATTCTGTATACATTCAAGTTTATTTTTTTACGTTATGTTATGGGACATTTAATTTACTACTTACAATGTTAGTAGTGAGAGGAGATACTGTTAATATATAGTGTTGGAGATTAAGAAATCTTCTTAAAGAAAATACTTTTCAAAAATTATACCAACCTTTGAAATCATTAAGTAGTTCATTACATTATCAATATCAATATTATTGGTAGTTAGATGAAAAATCACACTTGCTATACAATTGTATCGATATCTTATATTGGAGACACTAAGAAAAAAGATATTCATATAATATAAATTGCCAACTCTAAAGAATGCACAACATACAGAGTGCTTCCCGTCAAAAAAAGATATAATCAAGAAAATGCACTGATTCTTTCTTCGAAAATCTTATATTTTCTCTAAGAATCAATGGACCAATTCAACTAATCTTCCAAGCTCCAACTTCGAAAAGTTAAATGAAGAATCACACCCATTATATATATACCGATATATAATATTAGGGAAAAAAAATCAAGACATTAATATAAAATAGATTGCCAACTCTAAAAAGTGCAAAGCATATGAAGTGCTTCCCGTCCAAGAAGGGGTCCGAATTAACAACTGCAGTTTATAATGAAAACACCAATTATCATTTAGTAGATTAACAGTTGAAAAAAAATTATTCACCAATTAAATATAATAAACTTAATTATGAGATGTTGTTAAACTCTCTGAAATCAAGTTCTAATACAGTAAACACTCGATTATTTAATAAACTCTCTTAGATAATATTTTTATCCGGTCTCAAGTCGGGGACAACTTGCCAAATTAATAATTCGCTAAAAATAAAAAATAATATTTTTTGATTATCCATGTAGGCCCCATATGAAATATGATCTCAATATATTAATGATTTATGAAGATTTTTTGAAAAATGATTCAATTGTCTTTTGTTTTATGTTAAAAGCAATATCACATTAAATTACATATCTATTTTTTCTTATCATCGTTAGAATTTCTGGTATTGTTCTCTCATAGCTCAGCAAGAAATTATTTAATGTGATTACTGCTTTAACGATCTCGTTTAGTGAAGGGGGATATATTGTAGAACTTTCATCACCTTCTTTTCCATTTTTATCAGTTCCCATAACACTCTTAATTATATCTTCATCACAATAGTTGCATTACTTCATTTTCTTCCGGATATTCAGGACATCTTGACATTCATTGAACTTACCCATCTTTTTGACCAAGCTTGTGTTATTAGCTAATTGAAGTTTACAATGAAGCAAAGCGGGAGATTGAAGGGTGCTTTGAAGAATTTAATATTCTACAATATTTAGAAAATAATTCTTTGATAATAAATTTCTCTATAAGTTCATAATTATTAATTTATCGGTTAATTAATATCTCTCTTAATTATTTTGGTGGTCCCAACAACATTAATTTATAAAGTTTCTACTATAGAACTATCCACCAAATAAAAAATAACAATTAAAACTATGTAACTAAAAATTTCTACTAATCAAACGTATAATACTATTATCATCTTAAGATCTCACGTAGTTTTAAAAACTAATTTCAAGCAATTTAATAAAACAATAATATATTTTACAAATAAACTAAAATAAATAGATTTAAGTAATCTCAAAAGTAAAATAGTTTAAACTCTAAATACTAAAACATTAAACCTGACTGACCTCACATACTAAAAACAAATATAAAATGTTCAACATTGCAAGCCTTGATAACTCAGGGAAGTAACTAAGAACATCGAGGTCGATTTATTAAATTCTATGGTAGATAAATCAAAAGTGCTAATAATAATCTTGTCAATTAATTCAAAACATTTAATCACAAACCTTGAACAAAATAAATTCTTAACTACTAATTAAATAATTAATATTATCTAAAAACTACTAATTAACCAACATGATACCTAAACACCTAGTACTTTGGGAATTGACTCCCACTTAGTGAGACGGGGCTTCACTCGAGTTAATGACTGTAGTGCTTAAAGAAACCATCAATCCTAATATAGTATATAAGCAGTTGGAACTAAATTCATCAATTACATACTGTTTAAAGTTTTCAATATTAATAAAAATCCTCTAAAAGAAAATACTTATGGAAAATAATGTCGATTATTGAAATCAATAATTAGTTCATAACATTAGCAACATCGGTACTCTAAAAATAATTGGTAAGGATAGATTTGAAGTCTTTTAATCCAGTAGCACTACAACGACATTTAGTCTTGCTAGATTTTAGAATTTTCATTTCTTGCTTAATCCATTTTTGCAACTTAAAAGTAAAGAAATAAAGTCATAATAATATTTTGCCTCAAAACTCCAATGATGGCTTCCAGTTCGGCCAAATATTGTTCGTACTTCACCCGCTATACACTCCCCAACTACCTTACAACCATATCATATACTTGTGTTAAGAATCAACCCACCAACTCAACTGCTCCTCCAGGCTCTAATACCTTGCAGTTAGATGAAATCACACACACTATATTATTATATCAAGGAAAAACATATGAAGTGCTTCCCGTGGAAGAAGATATGATCAAGGAAATACACCGATATATCTTTCTTCATAAATCATTCACTTGCGCTAATAATCAAGCGTCCTTCCAACTCAACAGCTCCTCCAGGTTCCAACTTCATATAGTTAAATGAAGAAGAAACACTAAAAAGAATCACCCACTATATAGTTGTATCAATAGTTATACAGTGAAAACTCTTTTAATTAATACTCGATTATTTAATAAATTCTCTTAAATAATATTTTTGGCCGGTCCAGAGTTGGGGACAACGTGCCAAATTAATAATTCGCTAAAATTATAAGATAGTACATTTTTGATTACCTATGTATACCCCGTATGAAATATAAATTAATAACGAATATATATATTCCATTAATGAGTTACGAAGATTTTTGAAAAATGATTTAATTGTCTTCTGTTTTTTGCTAAAATCATTATCGCATTGAATTTCGTCTTTAATTTTTCTTATCATTGTAAGAATTTTTGGTATTGTTTTCTCATAACTCAGGAAGAAATTATCCAATTTGATTGCCGCTTAAATAACCTCATTTCGTGAAGGGGGCCATATTGAAGAACTGTCTTCATCTTGTTCCACATCTTTATCAGTTCCCACGCTCTCAATTATTTGTTCATCAGTCAACAACTGTGTAACTTCATTTTCTTTCGGATAATTTAGGACATCTTAGACATTCATTGAATTGCGATATCCCAATTTCGATCAGATATTGCAAGTCGTGAGTGATTTCACTAATCCGTATGTTCATCCAAATTGTCTAAACTTGTGGTATCTATTGATCAAGTTTACAATGACGAAAGCATCGATTTTTTCTAAACTTGTGATATGAAATTTATCTATAAGTTAATAAAATATTAATCAATATATAAATTAATATTTATATATTGATATGAAATTTATCAATATATAAATTATTAATTTATAAGTAGACAAAGAATATATATCGTACTCCAAGAAGGTTAATTATACATTATACAACTTGAGTACGATGGGAATTATTCCTATTTTCTAAATTTTTAAAATATTTGATTTATGAAACCATAGTTAATCCCGTTTTATAACAAACTTGATTAATGTCCAAATCCCGCTCTTTCAAACTAAATATAAGTTTTTAGACCAATCATAAGCCATGGTTTATGGGAATAAAATAATTTGGTCCTCATCTATAAATACCCCTTATAAAAATAATTTGGTATCTCACAGGTTGTGTAATAAGCCATCTTCTTTTAAAAAGAAAAAATGACTGCAAAGATTATCTATCAACATGATTAGTTGTGATTAAAAATTAAAGCATATGTTCTACGACCGGTTCAAAAAATGTAAGGGAAAGAGAAAAGTGTTCCTTTATTAATGAACTCAAATGTTCAGGAATTAGAGAAGACCGAAACTTGATCTGTTTATCTTAAAACATTGAAACCAAAATTTCTGTGCAAATATATTATGTATTAATCGAACAAATAGATCTCACTAAAACGTTTGGGCCCAAACAAAAATAAAGGTTACTAATGAGAAAAAAATTAAATAAAGATGCAGTGAACGATTATAAAGTAGGTCATAATGAGGGTTCGTGTATAGAACTTCCCAGATCTATAATAATATTTGCAGCGGGGAAATGTTTTGAACCACTCTTTAAAGAAATAAAATATATAAATTCGTCTTAATGCTTTGAAGTATTGGCTGGAAAATTCCCTTATTTGCACTCGATTTACCCGTAATATTTTCTCCATCTACAATCTCCATGCGAGGTTTTCCAATTAAATATCAACTGGGATTGGTGGGGGTGTTAGCAACTCCCTCCGGCTCATTAGACCCGTCTCTGAAACCTAAAAACCAAATACAACAACAATCATTAGATATCTTTAAACCACAGAAAGTCATCTAGTTAAAAAGCCTCTACTTTATGCCAGTATCAATAAGGTCCCGTGTAGAATGAACGTGATTTCAAAAGAGCTATTCTCAGTTTCTATGCAACATCGGGAACAAACAAAAAACAAAAGAAATTCAAAACTTGAGTGGACATATTTATGTTACAACTTCTTTTAGTACTTTTGTTAGTGAGCTAAAACATACCTTGTCCAAACTATGCCCTAGCAACTCGGTAACTGCAAGTTCATTCATTTCATATATCAATGGAAATATTCAATATCCCCATATATACCATTTTTTTTACATAAAGTATTTAGAAGCCTGAAAAAAGGAAAAACATTCTTATATAGGAAACAAAGATTGCATAAAGGCCGATAACTACCATTAATCTAATTGCATACTCTTAATGGATGCCAAAGTAACACACTTTAAAATTAAATGGGAGAATATATATATCACACACAATTATAAATTTAAGATGGATTAGGATAGTGATGAATGATATCAAACAAACATGGGTCAAAATTCTAAAGCTAAAACTTAAAAGTTATTTTATTTATTTATTCTAGGATTATGGATTTACTTAAAAAAAATATTGATATATAAAACATTTGGAATAAACATGGACTAATACGTGATGTTGAATTCAAAGGTCAGCACAAAGAGAATAGGAAAAAAGTACCAAATTTATTGTTGTAAATGATGTGCCTGCTCATATACAAAAGTGCAGGTAACATGAAAAGAATGAAAGACCACCCTATTTTACAATTACAATCCACTAATACTGTAATTAAAAAATGAAAAATCAAAAAAAAAAAGAAAAAAAGCCTTACCTGTCTTCTTAGGAACTTTAGTGTGCATCAAATTAATAAAAGTAACCCATAATAAGGATCCTCAAATGAAACCATCACCTGCAACAAAAAAATCAACATCCAAATGTATTTGCAATCCTATTCGACTAAAATAAACTCGAAATAGCGCCATATGTTACCATACAATAATCAAACAGTAATTTCATCGATATAAATATTGATTAAAAAAATCATCACAACAATTTGTCCTCATTATTCCAAATCATTAATGAAGAGTTCAAAGCGATTAACAACCATAGAGTAAAATCCTACCAATTGTTGACTTGAATGAAAAATCCAACCACGAAAATGAAAATTACCCGAGCAGTCTTCATATGAGAGGAGCAATGCCAATCAACTAAAGGTTTTCATTATATCTCGCAAAAACGATGAAATTGAATCGTAAGCACCCACTAACAAAAGACAAAAATAGCTAAGAAGCAACATCCAAAAACATCAAAAGAAGAATGAGGCTTGGATTTGCACTCAAGCGTTTTTATATAGGGAGAGAGAATTTTTTATTTTTTGGAATTAATGTATTATATTTACCAAGAAAAATCAAAAAGATTTTCTTTCTTCTCCATTTTGTTTTATCTTTGCCTCTGGATTAATTAGGAAACTATATATATAGAATATTGTTATTTTTGGTTAGGTATATTGCCGATTTAATATTATGTGATATTTTTTTTTCTTAATCAATTTTAGGAAAATGTATTTAGAATATTGCTATTTTTAGTTAGTTACATTAGAGTTATTATGTTCAAGGATTTTTTTTTCTCTGCTGATAAATATAGAATGAGTGATGTAGAAAAAAAAATTCTGGATTAATTTTAGAAATTAAATTTTTAATTTTGTTATCCTATATTTATTGGATTTGTTACCTTCTATCACATATTAGATTTTTCAAGATGATCATAACAATTATTCATAGATATTTTACCTTAAAAATAATCTAAAAAATATAAATATGATTTTTTTACCCTATAAACATTCTTATCCGATTTTCTGGATTTTTATCATAAATATTCGAAATTAAGATAGTAATTTTTTTTTTATTTTTTTGGATATTTAGTATAAATACTCGCAATCAATATATTATTTTTTTAGAAAAATTCGACGGTTTTGATTTTAAAATAATCATGTAAACTCGGTGTAATTATACATAACAATTTTAGGCCTTCCAATCAAAGATCTAAATATTAATTTAAAAATCAATTAACATAGTAATTTTTAGGTGTTGTCGGTAAACATGACTGGTTTTCTAAATATTTATTATTAATACTAAATTCTTTTAGCTAAATCTATATTTTTTTTCCTTTTAAAAGATTAAAAAAATATAAATCTTTTTTTATTCCGTAAATACATCGATTTTATTTTTTATTCTAATCCTAAATGTCCAAAATTATAATGTAGTATTTTGTCAATTCTCTGGATCTTTTACAATAATTACATGAAGCTATAAATGTAATTATTTTATTTCATAAATATGTTAATTTGATTTTTTTTTATTTTAATCATAAATGTCCAAAATTAATATAGTAATTTTTTTATTTTTTGGATTTTCATAAAATTATAAAAGATTATTTTATTCCATAAATATGTTGAATTGATTTTTTTTTTTTTATCATAAATGCCTAAAATTAATATAGTAGTTATTTTTATTTTCTGGATTTTCAAAATAAATGCACGAAATTTATATAGCAATTTTTCTAAATAATGGGGGTCGTCCATCGCGTGTGTCCCACTAATCCATCCAATCTACACCGCACATTGTCATATCAACGCACCATATCTAACGAAATTTCATCGGACGAATACGAATGACTTCTCAATTAGCTAATTAGAGCGCGAGGTCACGGTGACCAACCAATAAGAGGGAGGGTAAGCAGCACCAGTGCTACTTTTATTCTGGAGTGAGGGATGGTATTGAGTTTTTAGGTTGTTGATTATTTTTTATTATTTCGAACTATTTTTTATACCATTTATTAATTTGTCAACAGTAGAAATAAAAACAAATATTAAACAATTACTTAATTTTAGTTTCATTTTTTGCTTGAATAATTACTTAATTTGTCAACAGTAAAAATAAAAACAAATATTAAATAATTACTTAATTGTTAAGTAAAATAATTTCTTAACAATCATAATAATAGTGGTAATTAGTATGAACATTAATATTATATAGTAAAAAAATTAATTATTTTTAAACCCAATAAAATTGAATAAACTACCATGAGTGATATGTCTGTTTTTTTGTCATTTGTTACAACAACAATGGTTGAATCAAATTTTACCAAACACATTTTGATTGCTTTTTTAATCACCTTCAACTTTAATTAATATTTTACCAAACGTCCGATCGCTTTTTCTCACAAAGACAACAACGCACGTGAGAAAAGTGCTTTTACAAAAGCTGCAGCAATACCAAACTAAGCCTAAATTGGGGCCTATCAAATTTTCCTTCCCATTCCACCACATTCTATGGGCTACCAAACTTCTCAAAAATACTAATTTACCCCCACATTAATTCCTAAAACAATCTCATATAAATACTAATCTTTCCATTTTCAAGAATCCAAAAACATAAAAAAACCTAAACCTAAAAACTTTCTATTTTCATCATAATCTTTCCAAATTCTCAAAACCCTAATCAATTTATTTTTTTCATCCTCTTCTCCGACGATCTTCGATCCAACCAAGAAAAAGGTAAATCTCCATCAACCCATTCTATGATTTGCATTTCTTCATTGATTTAAATGTTTAAATCTTCGATTTTCGAAAATCAAAATCTCTGATTACACCCAGAATCGGTTTATGTTGTCATATCGAATAAACCGATTCTGGGTTTTGGTTTCCGCCATGAAGAGCATGCATAGTAATCGGTTTATATGATGATTAACATCAACTAATTTTAGGGTTAGAAACGAAAGATGAAAATACATCACCCAGAATCGGTTTATAAGTGCTTTAGAATAATCCGATTTTGTGAACATTTTTTCTTTTAATTATGCGATCCCATAATCGGGTTTTATGTGCGTGTTAATTTACCGATTATGATTGTCTCTTCAAATTCCTTTTCATAATCGGTTTTTATGTATGTATCACATAAACCGATTACTAATGTTTGACACTCCTTATGTTATTGTAGTCAGAATTGGATTACATATGTTTAATTATGTACCGATTATTAACTAGTTTTTTTTTTTTTTGGTTTTATGTAGATATGGACTTCGGACACCTAGCATTTTACTCTCGAGAGCTCACCTTGGAGGAAATTCTTAGGAAACCACAACGAGTGCCAGAAAGAAGACTCTATAAGTTTGCTTATGGGCGTGAGACCCATCTTGAACAAGCCCTCTCATTGATTGACAAGCTGGCACTTGAGGAGCTTCATGAGGTCATGAGGTTCACTAGGATGAGGAGAAATATGATTTCAGCTGAGAGGGCTCTCCATGGAGAAATGGAAGGTATGTGGGAAGAAATGGCTCAATTTCAAGCCATGGTCGGGCGTAAGCCGCTACTCCCGATGGTGGTGTTGCCGCTGCGATGGTGGGCTCGTGAGTGCTGGGTGCTCCCGCCGATCTTTGGTGCTACAAATGCTCCCAGTGGTGTTGCTGATGCTGATGCTGGTGCTCCTGTTCTTTAAATTTTTAATTTTAAGTTTTAGATATTAAAAGTTTAAGTTTATAAGACTTGTGGTTGTTTTAAGTTCTTAACACTCTTTTAGGATGATTAAGGTATCTATTTTTGGATGATCTTCGTGTTGAACTTAATCCACTTAAAGTTTTAATTATAATTATGTGTTGTTGCTCAATAATTCTAGCCTGAAATGCCAATAATCGGGCTAATCGATATGTCAACATAAACCGATTGTCTATGTTCCATAAAGGAATTGGTTTATGTGTGGGGTAAGTATAATCTGATTCGTCATGCCTTAGAAATGCTACTTTTCCTGTATGTTTTTCAAGCTACAATCGGATCACATATGCATATATATAAACCGATTACTAACGGTGAAAATTCAAATTTTTTACATGTTTATAATCGGTTTATATTGGTCACAAAAAAGACCGATTCCTGATGGCATAAAAACATAGTCGGATTTTGCAGACCTTCGAGAAGACTGATTATTGCACATTTTCCAAAAATAATAGCCGTTAGGGACTTTTTCTATATATAGAGACCTCATCCTTGGACCTCATTTGCCCCAAAATTGCTCAATCTATTCCCTATCACTCCATATACTCCACAACTACTCATTTCATACCTCCACAATGGCATTATTTGATTTAAATGATGATTTGGCAATCACCAAAGCTTGGTACGCGGTAACTCGAGTTAGAAGGCAGTCCTCTGTAAGGGTGGATGCCGAAACATTTTAGAAGTTTTTTTGTAGGTTTTGTGGGTAGATCTCTATGTAAACCCTCACGAGACTATAACTCGTCCACTAGGGTCGCCTAGGGGTTTAAAGGCTTGATGCATGTGCTAAATGCATCCTACAATAATGAAATGAATGAAAAAAAAATTCTTATGAAAGACAACAATCGGTTTATATATGTCAAGTAAAACCCCGATTGCTACAATGGGATTCTACATATGCCAACGTCAACCGATTGTTGAAGTCCTCTGTTAATTTTGGAAAATCAACCCAGAATCGGTTTATAAGTGCATTAACGTAAACCGATTCTGGGTACTGTTTACGAAAAAAAATCAAAACATTTAAGCTGTTTGATGTTTTGGAGAACTCTTTAACATTACTTGATCTCACATCTAAAACATAATTAACACCTAATACGATTAACTAGTGCTAATTAAACAGGGGTAAATTAGGTACTTAAGTAATTGTTGGATAAGGGGTGACGTGAAAGTTATTTCTAATGACCTTTTTTATAAGATTTAATTTTATAGATCGTTAATTAGGATCGTTGAACTTCATGATAATCACACAATAAATATACATAAAATGATTTATGAGAAATACCTTATAACGTTATTCCGTAGCTAAGATCGTTGATCAACTGGTGGTAGCCGTAATACCTTGTGGAGGTCATGGTTTCTCCTTCTTCACCTCTTATGTTATGAATTGTAAATTCTCGAACCCAATACTGATGGCTATTGTGTTCCTTTTATAGGTAGAAGGAGGACCAAGTTCCTAGGGTTTAGTTATAGAATTAGATCTCACCGTCCATCAAAGAAGAGATATTAGGAAATAATCCCATAAATGGTAAATGCCATAATTTAGCAATAATCTTTAATTAACCAAAATTATCACATGGCCCAATGGAATATTTTTGTGTATAGAAATATTCTTACATTCTCCCACTGGTCCATGAGATAATTTATATAATGGTTAATCGTAGAAAACATAAGCGCGTAATTTCTAAGTAAAATTTAATGGTTTAAACATAATACCTTAACCAAGCAAATCACTTATGCGAGTCATGGCGGTGGCACATTGTCTTGTTATCAACATGTTCTCTTCCATGTACCACAACACAAACAACTTACTTAATCAGGCCTTAAATTGGGATATCATAATGGTCCAAGTGATGTCTTCTTGGATGAAGTACTATTTCGTTAACATTCATCCATTCACATAAGTGTATACTAAACATGGATACAGAAATAATTCAGAATAACATTAATAAGAGCTCAAAAAGTGTCCAAAAGTAAGCACATAAATTAGCTGAGTCCAATAATCAATTACTCCCACATACCTGAGATTTTAATCTTTTCTTAAGAGGTCTTAAAAGGTAATTTTTTATTAAGTGCATCTCTGAATGCAATTGTGCTTAAGCGGTAAATGAACAACTATTGTTTCTGAATTTCCTAATTCATGCATATATACTCAAGGTTCATGTGTTTTGTTCCCTTCGTATACATATCGTGCTTTAATGCTGCGAAGCTAAGACGATAAATTTCAGCAATGTAGAGACAAACCTCAAGTCTCTAAGTATCGCAGTCATAAATATTCAAACTCAATTGTGGGACTAGTATTAATGGATTCTTCATTTATAGAATCCATACATCCACAAAAACTGAAGTCTGAAAACCCAATCAACCCTTGTTGGGTTTGCTAACTAATTATAAGACATAAGTTAAAATAGTATCTCAAAATTCTTGATAGCTTTCCTGTAATTTGTTCTTCGATTCTTTAGGCAATTAGTTAACATATTAACAACTTGTTATAAGTTTCATATCATAATTAAGACATAATGAAGATTAAATTTATATCTTCTATCCAACATGAAATCTGTTAAATATGTTATTATCTCAAAATTCCGTGAATATTCGATATATGCCTTATATGAGAGCTTTAGTAATCCATATGATATTACTATCACATGGTAAGCTTCATTGATATCCTTTATTTCAAAAAATATAGAGATATGCATAAAGTCAAGATCACTACTCGTAGGTAGTATGTCTTAACATACAAGACCAATAGAATGAATTTCTCCCACTGATCTTGAGGTATATGCATAAATATGTAATAATTTCATCCAAAACTTGAAACATTTATAGTTTTTTTGAATTTCATATACCATTATGGGAGGCTGCTTAAATTTCATACTTTGATTTCTAAAATTTGTAGACTAAAATTTATAATAATAGAGGCTATTTTCACATTTAATTAATGCAACTCTTAGGTCATGCTGAGCTACTAATAATCCTATGATAATTCTGAATAAGTATTTCTTTGACACGAGAGAAAAACTTATTTATAATCAATGCATCATTTTAGAGTAAAATCTTTGGCAATAAGTCTTGCTTTATACCGTTTAAAATTGCTATTACAGTCGTATTAGGTCAGAAAGACCAACTTTCATACAATTGATTTGTGTCTTTCGAGCAATTAAACAGTATCCGAGACTTGACTTTCAACCAATGATTTTTGCTCACATAGCATCAATCCATTAATCAAAATTATTACACATAATATTTGTGAACCGAAAACCGAGTCTTTGCCATTCCATATCAAAATGTAATAAATTCTTGTAAGAAAATCATTGAAACAACATGAATAACTTTCTTTCAATCTCTGTTGAGACCTGCTTAATGCTGGCTCATGTTGTTATCAAAAATTTTCTTTATTGGCAGTAGTTATATTATAGAGTATTGGATCAATAATTTGTCGTCTTCCATTATCTAACATTCCGATAATGAGAAGATTCACAATATCTGTAGAAATCTTAAATAAAGGGATCATTATCAAGATTTCTTGAACAGATATATCCATGTACTCCCACTGATTATGCCATCTTGACGAATTTATATTTTCGGTTTCAATAAGTCTCATACTACTGTTAGAACGTTAAAGAATACCATTTGGATTATTTAGGAAAACCAATGAACCAATAATATTTTACAAATCCAATTTTCATTATTTGTAATATAAGCCCTCACCTCCAACTGAACAACCATAACTTAAAGGTGATTTAAACTAGGTTTCCAGCCTTTCTAGTCCAAAGTGTGTCTTTGAAACCGCTTTCTGGAAATCTATTTAAATTACACAGTTGCAGAAAGAACAAACATCCACAAATGTATAGCCATTATGCATGGCTCATCATGCTTCTAACCAATTTCATAAAAGTATGATTTAGCCTTTTGATATACACTATTATGCCAAGGATAAGTTAGCCTTGTGTATTGAGCAACAATTCCAAACTTTTGAAGATATTATGCAAAAGATTTAGGATATCATCCTGTTTTGTCATACCTTTCACAATATTCACCACCTTTGTCAGACTTTATGATTTTCACTTTATCTATAATTGCCTCTCAATTTCAATAATGAATGTTCGATAAAACATCCATGGATTGAGATTCATAATGCAATCGATAGATTTACACAGTAACGCGAAAAATCATCAGGTGATAAACAATTTTATCTTCCAAAAAATGGACCATTAAAAGTCTACAGAATAATCATAATATACAATTAATAAGAACAAAAGCTGAAATTTATAATAGAGATAAATGACAATTAATAAGCTTACAATAGTTTCATACCTTCAATAAGATTCTCCTGTGGGTAAAACCTTATCAAGGAACAATGTGAGACATGAGAAACATTAGTACATATTTTACCTTCTCATACACACAACATTACGTTTGTTTAATACCACAACTAAAATCACCTGTGGGCAACTCACGTCCTAAAATGTATTAACAAACTACAATAATTCTAAATATGTTCAACCTAATATAATGTGAGTTGTAGTCACCTGTGGGTGGCTATTATTTCACATGTATATGAAACATTTAGATAACTTTAATGCTTGTTTAAATTTGTGAACTAAAACTACTTGTGAGCAGCATTATTCTAATAGTTAAATCAAACTAAGATGACCCAAAAGATACAATACTTACCAGATAAGAGCATAGCATCACTGTGGTGATATCTAAACTATCCAGCAAACATGTACAATTGCAAATATCACAATAACTTTTCCTGTGATATTGCACAGTCCCACTCAAAGATATGGACACACTTGATCTGATCATAAATTTAGTCGCTTATAAACAATAATGAGTAACCCTAAAACATCAATCACGAACATTTATTCAAAAGCATGCCATACATAAATTGTGAAAACATATCAACACCCTATAATCGAAAAATATCCAAACATAATGAATTTTTTCTTAAACCAAAATCGAGCATGAAGCAAGTCTATAAATATAATTCAATAATGAAATTTCGTTGAATAAAAATTCTCTGATGCATCGCTCATTTAAATATGATACAAACTTAAAGATCATGATAAATAACAGAAATATAATGAATAAATATGAAAGGTGTTAAATAGTCAATGAATATCATTTTCAGAAATATGGAGAAATTTATCAAAAATAAAACCTCAATTTCATAGAGGATGCAATAAGTTTTGGACAACATAATAAAAATATTCATGAAATATGAAAATTGTAATAGGTTACTCAACTCGATAATGAGTTAATTTATGTATATTTTCTTCTATGCACTTTTAAGAAATAACGTAAAATCATGTGCCAATTATTTAATTACCATAATGTATGATCAGATATTGTACACTTCAATGTTATCTTAAACATGTGAACTCAAATTACCTGTGGGTAATTGTTGTTCTAATACATTTAAGAAAAACAATATTATAAGCACTTGACATGATAACGATTATGACTGGAATTTGACATCACTGTGGTGATAGCCAAACAACTCAAATAATGCCATAATAACTACTAAACCTTGCCTTTACGGCTTGGCGTATTTGTGCTTACAATAAAATTATTATTATTGCTAAGATAAAACACTCTAGTATCACTGTGGTGATAACTAAAGAATTATGACCTAAGAATCTTAAGCACAATAATTTTATACGTACAATTGAAATTATCATCAAAATTGGGAGAAAAGTGAAACATAATGACATAAGAGACCCTCAAGATTCAAATCAATTCATATTCATAATGTATGATTAAATAAAGATCATATCTTTCAATATTTTCTTAAACATGTGAACTCAAATCACCTGTGAGTAATTGTTGTTTTAATATATTTAAGAAAATATATATTTATTATAAGAATTTGACAATATAATATTATAATGATTATGGCTCAAAAAATTATTTGAAACAACTTAACAATAATGTCATCATCATAAAAATTTGGTAATCGCTAAACCTTACCTTTACGGTTTGGCGAGCTCGTGCTTACAATAACGTTACGATTATTGCTACGATAAAGAAATGCTCTAGTATCACTGTGGTGATAGCTAAAGAGTGTCTTCATAATAATCTTCAGCACAATAATCTTATAATCAAACAACCAACATCAAGGAAGAAATCATAATGAGATATGTAAACACATAAACCATTTCATAATGCACACACAAACTTAATGGTATCAAAAAAATGGTTTTGATCGGAAAATCTATCATAAAATCATTCGATAAAAAATCGTCTTAATTAAATTATACATTAAAATTTTCTATAAAGCGGAAGCACAATAATATGATCATATTTCGTTAGTAAAATTCACTTCATAATTTCTTAACACCATTAAAGAAATTAGTTTAATTATTGACCGGTTCTATCCATAAGTGATTGCACAGTAAACAAGTCTATTTGCGATTAAATGTAAACCAAAAAGATCTAAAACGGTTCGGTTCAAAAAAAAACTATTCAGACAAGATCAAAATTAACATACAAAAGTGTTTTGACGTTGTCATGGTCAACTGAATTTACCACGTCAATATTAAACAATTAAAGTCTAACGGATAACATTTTTGTCAAACTCCGTAAGATGTAGTTAACTCAATTTGGTGTTCAAAAAGGATGAAACACGGTACAATTCATTTCATTTAGTTGTATTGTTAAAGACCAATTCATTTCATCAATTATCAAAGGTCCACTACTTATTTGATTTACAAGCTCATTATATACCATTATTAAAAAGATTCTTACCATTAAACTCATTAGGCAAAAACATTAATTTAGTTACATGAAAAAAAAAAACGATTTGGACATTAGTATTAAAATATATTTTCTTCCAAAATTAAGAGAGATATAATGTGAAAATAATAAATAATAATGATCATAGGATCTTAAATTATACAATATACCATAATTTTCAACTAACTTGATTTTGATGAATAATGGAAAATCACACAGGATTTTGATGAAGTGTGAGCATTATATGGGTCAAGATAGTTAGATGCGAAAAGTAACGCAATTTCATAAGAACGATTATAATCACACGAAGAAAAAAAATCAAACCCAATTATATTTTATTATTGCATACGATTAACAGACGATCATGAGTTCTAAACACAAGCTCTAGATGCCAACTATAAGATTTAATTTTTATAGATCGTTAATTAGGATCGTTGAACTTCATGATAATCACACAATAAATATACATAAAATGATTTATGAGAAATACCTTATAACGTTATTCTGTAGCTCGTCGTTGATCAACTGGTGGTAGCCGTAATACCTTGTGGAGGTCATGGTTTCTCCTTCTTCACCTCTTATGTTATGAATTGTAAATTCTCGAACCCAATACTGATGGCTATTGTGTTCCTTTTATAGGTAGAAGGAGGACCAAGTTCCTAGGGTTTAGTTATATAATTAGATCTCGACCGTCCATCAAAGAAGAGATATTAGGAAATAATCCCATAAATGGTAAATGCCATAATTTAGCAATAATCTTTAATTAACCAAAATTATCACATGGCCCAATGGAATATTTCTGTGTATAGAAATATTCTTACATTTTTGTCATCTAGTAGTAGGGCCAAATTAAGTGTAGTAGGCCCCAATTTAGCCAGGTAAATATATAGCCTAATCTAACTCAAGTGTACAAAAAAATTCTACTATAAAATAGTAGGCTTGGAACAACCTAATTCTATTATTTTAAAGAGATATTACAATAATTTAATAATTTATTATTTTATGGATATTGTATATTAATAACATTATTTAAAGAATAATTCTTAATCATTTTGAATTTGAACAATTGACTAATTTGATAGAAGTTTTTAGATAATCAAAAGTATTGGAAATTGTAGAGACATTAAGTTATTAATAGAAGCCTATTATTGGGGCGTCACATTCCAATAGAGGGGCTTCACCTAATAGGACAAAAACGGGTCACCCATAAGTAATTTTAAAAACCTCTTATCTAAAATAATTTTATTATGACTAAACAACCCTTATGTGGTTAGTGCTAATAATCTAACTAACTAATACTTGGATTGATAAGATTTTTTATATAATTAGTGATAAAAAATCATATTAAGTGATTTTGGTGGGGAAAAAAAGTTGAAAAAATGAGAAACTTTGGAGATTTTTTTCTAACTAAAACCCTAGATTTTAAATCACCTAACCAATGTTATTTTTATTTCTCAAAATTGATGAAAGTAAGTATACAAAATTGAAAATTTTAGCTTTTCAGAGCGGTTTACGGTTGGGTTTTCCTTTGTAGCCAACCGTAAGACAAATTTACGGTTAGGTGATGATGAACTCCTAACCGTAACTAGGTAAAATTAGGAAAACCCAATTTTAAACCAGTTACGACTGGGTTTTTTTGGTCAAAACCCAACTGTAAATCAGTTACGGCTGGGTTTTTTTTTTTTGTCGAACCCAACTATAAAACAGTTACGGCTGTTTTTTTTGGTCAAAACCCAACTGTAAATCAGTTACGGATGATTTTTTTTTTTGTCGAACCCAACTATAAAACAGTTACGGCTGGGTTTTTTGTGATCGAACCTAACTGTAAATCAATTACGGCTGGATTTTTTTTTTTGTCGAACCCAACTGTAAAACAGTTACGGTTGGTTTTTTTTTTTTTTTGAGGAAAACCCAACCGTAACTGGTTCTGAAACCTAATTTTTTCTATGGTTTCAATCAATCTAACCATTTCAGATGCAATTGGTTTGTTGATTACCATCACTTCTATCAATATGCTTCTTCCGCACCTTCAATAGAGAATTCAATCGACGATTATAAGTTTTTCGAACCGTCGATTGATCGAAGATGGTGAAATGATTTTGATTGAAAAAAAAATGAGTGAATAATTTATGGTTGATGAAGGAGAGGAAGTTAAGAAGAAGAAGAAGAGGAGGAGAAGATCTTTGAATGAGAATTAGGTTTTGATTTTATTTTTAGTTTTTAGGTTTTGATTTTAGTTGAAGGTTATTTTAGACATTTGATATTGAATCTAGAATACCCCATAACCAATCTTTTGGTCACTATAAATCCAAGTGAAGCCCCTCTATTGGAATGTGACGCCCTAATAATCAGCTTCTATTAATATTATACTACATAGTACACGAGTGAAATACAAGTAGATTTGAACTTCAAAGAAAAACAAACTAATATTGATTTTTTTTGAGAAAGTTTGATATATATGAATATTATTTTTTATTTTCTAATACAATTATTATTTTATATAATATTTG
Organism: Papaver armeniacum; assembly: GCA_023531295.1. NCBI lineage: Eukaryota > Viridiplantae > Streptophyta > Magnoliopsida > Ranunculales > Papaveraceae > Papaver > Papaver armeniacum. The sequence continues at coordinate 195,366 of JAJJWW010018675.1, forward strand.
GGACATATTAATGTTTATGGGGAACTTTCGGATTGTATTATCTATATTATAAGGGACAATGGTATTTTTCCATATGGACGGCATCTACATTTCGGATATATAAAGGACAGTCCGGATTCAACCATCTTGATATTTACATTTTGGGGGCATAAACGACGGTCCAGATAAATCTACATTTTAACCACATAAAGAACGCTCCAAAATGAGCGTTTCTTCTCTCATTCACATCTGAATGAAGAAACGTATCGAACCAAGTCAATGTCACAGCCGTTTCTTAATCTTTGGCAATAAATGGAATTGAATTACCTTTATAACACACACTTATCAATTGAACCGTAGTTATAAATCATACTTGAGCGAATTATCTCAGGTATCATCACCCATCACCTAATTTCTTTTGCCCAATTTTTGTTTTACTCATTTGGATTATAATTTTTGTACATAATGATTTTCTTTTCTTATGAATCATACAAATATGAACAAATCATATACAACTCCTGGATCATCTTTAAGATAAAATCTCTATAATTTCTTCTTCTTCTTTTTTTCTGCAGGTTATCAGTCACAACGATGGATTAACTCAAGCAAGGTAAGATCTTCATCTCTCATGGTTTCAATTAATAAGTAGTAGCATGTTTCTGCAAAAACCATCACGCTATTTTTCTGTAAAGTTTTTTTCTCTTTTAGATTTGTATGTATTGAAGGTAACTTTTTTTTAATGTTTGTATCGCAGTATGTGTGTGAGGTTACATTTTTCAGTAAGTAGTTCAAAGAAAATGCATTGTGAGATATCTTATGTGAGATATTTTACTAAATTTTCTATATTGTGAGAATCATTCATATAATTGCAGATTCGACGAAGTTTTATTCGCAATAGAGGTACAGAGCAGGAAAAGGAACAATTGTGCTAACCATGGTAATCACCAGACACTTTGTTTCATTCACTTCTATGTTCTGCCAATTATAATATGATACCTGTATTTCCTACGTATATGATTTAGTGTTTAATTGATTGAGAAATTGTTGCTGAATTTTTTTCGAAAAAAATTCGAATTTTAATTTGTTGTTCGTCATCACTGGATTTATGCAAGTTGATTTATTTGGGGTTTTCCCATCTTATTGTATTTCATTTAGAGTATATGTGTTGATGTTTTAATCGGCTTTCAGGATGTCTGAATCATGTTAGGTTATGGTACAACATATACTCTCCCATCTAAGGTGTTTTCCTGGTATTGATTGCACATTTATACCACACTTTGGGAACTTATGTATGTTTATCATTTTTTTGATTTAGGTGGAGGCACTATCTTGGTTGCAATGTATATCGTATGACCCTTACCAAAGTAGTGGAAGATGAATGTTTTCTTGGTTAACTTTGTTACTAGATTTACTTGATTTAGGTGGAGGCAGTTTGGAAGGAAGAGTATACCTGTCGAATGGCAACATAGTTTCATATTAATATATAAGGTTCCCCTCTTCTTTTAGTTTATATTCATAAAGACAAAGTGTATATATATTATGGTTTTGAATGTGTTAAAGTGTTGTAGGTAGTTCATATTGTGATTTGGAACTGTTTCATCAACCTGCATTAACTTATCTATGTACTTGATGGATGCAGATTTGATAGCATTTGGAGTACTATTTGTGGTGGATCTAAGTGAGATGAACCCAGCAAGGTGGATAATTCTGCCCATCTTTTTAAGCTAAAAATTCAAGTATGATGTTTTAGATTGTTCTATAATTGACTCGGTTCCTAACTCAACTTCAGACTACTTTATGAGGAATGGAAGTGAAACTCACAGTAAAGAGGGGTGGGGTGATGGAGGTGTCTAGCATCTACTAAATCGATGATCAAAATTAAGCATTTAAGGGCTAAGTAAGTTGCATATACTAGGTACTTCATTCATATCTGTTCGCACTGCACTTCTGATCGTATCTCAAATTCTTTTGGTTGTACTTTTTTGTAGCACCGCCACCATTTTTATTATCTTCAATAATTATAAAATTTAACCACATCAACCTTTAGTCATTGCCTAACTCATCTAATTTAAGTACCGCATCCATAGGTGCTTGCAGTTGCACGGTGACTACCTAGACAAATCTACTTTAAGCACACCGAGCGTGTCAAACTCAAGTCTGAAAGTTGTGTGTTTGATTCATATAGGTCCACTCCCGCAATTCTTTATATTTGTGACCAATTCCTAACCTTCATTTATAGTATAGTGGCGCTAATAGGTTCGTTTCTTAGGTAGAACTGCTTTAAAAACTACCGAACCTATTAATCACCGTGATATATTGAATTGTTAACTACCAAAACAAGAACATTTTATACCTTTTTGATGGTTATAGTGATTTTTAAGTTGAAGACACCAAAAATTCTTAACAGGAGAATGATGTTCTTTCAAAGAACGGCACTGTATAGTTACGTATTTTTTAGAAAGCTTTTGTTATGTGATAACCATGATTATTTGGTAAACGCTAATTTGGGTTCACTTTGAGATCTTCAATAAATATCCTGACATACTCTTCGTATATTTTTTTTTTCCGGTCTGCAACTTAAACTTCATTCTTATAAAAAAAATCATTCAATTAGGAATAATGCGAAGATATGTGTTTAAAGTCCAATAGTAATATCATATGCTTTGCATACTTCGGTTCGCAGTGCATCTTAAAAATGAGCTATTATTTTCCCTATGAATACTCGAGCATAAAAATAGTACCTTCATGTTGATAATATGATGAGAATATCCTCTTACTGACCTTCCTTGATGCAATCCATCCATGGGATTTATTTACACAAAATTGGTCAAAAAGACCAAAATCAACAATTTCTGGGTGAAAAAGACACTTAGGTTTTGATACTGTTTAAATAGCCAAAAATTAAAAAGATATGTTTAAATGGACAAAAATTTAAAAATAAAAGCGAGGATGTAAACCAGTTTCATCCTGTCCATTTTCAAATATTTTTTTTCTTATTTTTATTTTACACAGGATGCATCCAGTTTCATCCTTGCTATTTTTTAAGTATAAGCCAGGATGAATCCAGTTTCATCCTTGCTATTTTTTTTGGCTATTTCACCCGTACTTTTTTTTACTTGTCCATTTGAACCGTGTTTTAAATTTTTTTGGACAAATGACCCATTTTCTCATTTATTTACATATCTGCAGTTTTTGGAATTTTATATTTATTAGTTTACCAGGTAACAACTTTAAACCGTTCACGGTTTGCAGGACGCGTATTAATGAATTAATATCTCCGGCATGACCGGTATTGCAAAGACATGTCCTGCACTGTTCTGCCTTACAGACATTAGCAGAAAGGGGAGAAAATAATGGAGTGCTTTGTAGTATACATTTTTAATGCATTTGGTATGGCATCCAAATAAAAAATGTTTGTGAACGCAGAAAGGGCCATCATACAAGGTGAATGCAAGGCATGCCCATGGAAAATAAAAAATGATATGTTATAATGACATAAAAACTCAAGTCACTCCTCACTATATTTCTGAATTTCTTGGTAGATAAGCCAATTAACAGTGGCTTCAGACCTTTGAAGGTATAGAATGGAAGAAAGTTACAAGATTGTTTTATTCAATGTATTCTGATACGCAGACTGTATTGGCCTAAACCTTCATGATGCTCAATTGCTCATAAACTTGAATCCAATACCAATATCTTTCATTTTTTAGCAGAATTTTGCAAGCACAGATTTCCCAAGCGATAAATTTGATATACGGCTGGTGTCCTTATTTTAGCTGTAGGTAGGCCAAGGAAAACCACGTTTTTATTAGCTAAATAAATCCCTTGCAAAATCTCCCATATGAGATAGTGACTCCATTTAACTTACATATTAATGGAGACAAGTCGAAATACAACCAACACAACCATTTATGTTCTATGTTCTAGCAGGCTGAGATCCAAATGGAAAGTTGTGTAGTTATGGCAATACCTCTTCCATTGGCATATGGACAGGAAAACACGCTTAACAAATCCAACGCAGAAATTGAGTTCGAATAAGTAATTTATAAGTTGCTAATAACCAACTAATTCAACAAAAATGTGCTTGAATGCTGACATACCAAAGGGTCTGTTTATATCATGAGCACCTAATTAACTAACTTATGGCTACATTATTATGGGATTGTAGAGCATCTCCGTGTTAGAGGCAAAGTTCATTTGGGGTAAAGATCATAAGAAGAGGGTAAAGGTCATAAAAAGAGGTGACACATAAGATTTCAAATCTTTTGTACGTAAAATTTACATTACAAAGATAAGTGTTAATAAGAAAATATGGTATGGATGTCATATCATGAGAGGGGTTAAGGAAAAAGTCATCTAGACTTTCTTCATGACCTTCGTTTTAAGACCTTACTTAAAGGTTGTTTTTAGACCTTATATTAATCCCAAGCTTTGGAGATGTATTTTAAGATAGAAGTTATATTTTTCGTTTGTTTTTGTCACATAAAAGTGACCCACACGAAAAAAGGTGTTATTTAGACCTCCGCATGCTTAAGGCTCAAGTACATTTACGCCATGCAGGTGTTACAGAATGATATCTTTCCAATACTCACCAATATGTTACAGTTATGATTTGTCATGGCATTTTTCATAATCTTCCCTTTCAACAATGGACCAAAGCCCGTGCCGTTACGGCACGGGTCATACCCTAGTATTATAATATTACCGAATTTATAATTTTAGCACTAAATGCCCGAGCCGGGACCAGAAAACTCTATCTTATATTAGTGAAAATATTATATTATCGAGTATTATATTAAAAAAAATTTATTGTACACACATTTCTCAACTTCAACTCTTTCGTATACATGCAACTCAATCAAGTGTATATATCTCGAATAGTAATTGTGATATTACGAGGCCGAAATTTATAGGCATCGACCATACAGAAACGAATTATCCATGAGTTAGAATCACATTCTTAGATTTTGCAAACGAAGATTGCTTAACCCTCAAGGCTTAGCTTTATCAAAATACATGAAGCTTCACCTTTATTTAGGAGCAGTTAAAGGCTTGTTCCCATGGAAAGTACAAAATTTCGTCTTGCACGCAATAATAAGTCGTGCTTCAAAGCAAGCAATAGAGCCTCTCTATATGGCGCGCCTAACACTCATTATTGTCCAAAGTCTCATACCCAAAACAAGCAACATGCTAATATGCCTTAGGAACAAACATGTCCCGCTGATTTGTGATTGTATCATCCATACTAAGATTTAATCATTTTAATACTCCATATTAATAGCTCGTTTTGTCCAAGGTTGATAAGGTACAAGTTAAAATTTATTATTTAACCTTTTTTAGTCAATATCTTATTGTATGCCTGCTTTCGGGTCATGTTTTCAATCTGAACAGGGTAAAGACTTCTGGTAAAAATCGAGTTTCGATAGGTCGGGCGAGCAAATGAAATATGGCTAAACTTTCACGCCTAAAATTTAAAAATATATCTCTATATTTTCACCATATATATAGTGAGATGAGTTTAATGGTAAAAATCTTCATTTCATTCATTATCATAAGCATAGCTTCATTAACAGTTAATATAATTCATTACAAATATTTATAGAAATAATTAACCGAGAAAACTAACTTTAAAAATACACACATAAACAGCATGTGCATGCGCATTATAAAGAAATAAGAAAGAACACGTGAATAACACGTGAGAACTGTGAGAGGAAAAAAATATGTTCAAAAGTTATCCTGCACTGCAGTTAAGCTTATCCTGCACCACTACAACATTCGTGCTAATATTCTCCCTCAAGCTCATGGGTGTGGCAACATCTCTAAGCTTGTCTCGCATCATTTTGAATCTAGGTCCATGAAGACCTTTGTGAAAATATCAGCAAGCTAATCAAGAGTACGAACGTAGAAGATATCCAGAACTTTGGATTGAACTAGCTCCCTGATAAAATGATAATACATACTAACATGTTTTATTCTGGAGTGCATGACAGGATTAGAAGAAAGGATTGATGGAGCTGATGTTATCATAACCCAATTTTGGAATGCCTAAGATGTCAAAGTGAAGATCCTTGAGAAGATAACAAATCCAGCCGTGAGCAAGAGTCATGTATTCTGCCTCAATGCTAATATGTTTCTTGGAAGACCAAGATATAATATTAAAACCCAAGAAGATGCAGTAACCACCAGTGGACCTTATATCATCAACATAGTCTGATCAATCAACATATGAAAATCCCAAGAGAAATAAAGATCCTTCTGTAAAATGCAAACCAGAACAAATAGTGCCCTTGATATATCTGATAATCCTCTTGGCAGTAATAAGATAAGATATTTTGGGATGTTGCATATTCTACCATACAAAATTAATAGCATAAGAGATTTCTGGTCTAGTTTAGGTGAGATAGTGAAGAGCACCCATCAAATATCTATACGCAGTAAGATTGTCCAACAAATCACCATTGTCTTTACTAATTTTTTCTGAAGCTACAATAGGAATCTGACAAGGTTTAGCACCTTCCATATGATGCTTATGTCGTAAATTAATAGCATACCATGTTTAAGATAAGAAAAGAGAAGTAGAATCCCTCTTGACATCTAGATCCAAGAAAAAATGTAGTCCCCTAGATCTTTGATAGGAAATTGTAGTTGTAGTTGAGAGATGACAGTCTGTAGAAATGCAGATGAACTTATTGTGAGTAAAATATCATGAACATATATTAAGGCAATAGTGATTTGAGAACCCACTTTGTAAACAAATAGAGATGAATCAGAAACTGAATTCACAAAGTTAAAACCTTGAAGAGCAGTACTTAACTTCTCATACCAAGTTGTTGGAGCTTCCTTCAATCCATAAATGGCTTTGTTTAAAAGAAGTACATGGTGATGCTTAGATTCATCAACAAAACAATGTGGCTGAGACATATAAACTATCTTCTTCAGATATCCATGAAGGAAAGCATTTTTTACATCCAGTTGATGTATATTGCATTTGAACTGAACTATTAATGATAGAATGACCCTTATAGTAGTTGGCTTGGCAACTTGACTGAAAATTTCTTCAAATTCAATACCATGTTGTTGATGATAACCTTTAGCCACCAATCTTGCTTTGTATCTATCAATACTTCCATTTGCATTGTGTTTAATTCTAAACACCTATTTACAGCCAACAATGTTGTGAATACCTTCTGTGTCAACAAGAGACCATGCACCTGCATCAATTAAATCCTTGTATTCTGCAGCAGAAGCAAGTCTCCATACTTCTTCCTTGTTAGTAGCACTAATACAGGTGGGAATAGAAGTAACCTTGATGATAAGAGCAACATTGATCCTTAGGGTGATAAGTCACATATAGATTTTGGTGTTCTTATCCATTTTTACCTCTAGTAGTCATGCAATGTTCATTTTTGGTAACTGGGGAAGAAAAATGTGAAGGAATAATGGAAGGTAAAGGAGAAATAGAATCTGCAGATGTAGACTGAAGTTCAGAAGAAGACACAAAATACAGTTGTTTATAAGAAAATGAGTCTTCATTGAAAGAGACATGCACCTTGAGATGTAAATGGTTCTAGTGCTTGGGTCTAAGCACCTATAACCTTTATGTTGTAGATTATAACCAATAAAAATACATTGTTTGTTTCTTGGTTCAAGTTTGTTAGAAGTGTACGACTTCAGCCATGGAAAATAAACACAACCAAAGACCTTTAAAAATTATAGTATGGAGTTTTTCCAATAAGGCGATTGAAAGTTGATGGACCAAGTGGGAAGTCTGTTGATTATATAGCTAGTAGTTTGAAAAGATTCAACCCAATAGATATGAGGTAAGCATGATTGAAACAATAAAGTTCTAGTGACCCCTAAGTGATGCTTATGCTTGACCTTTGCTAGCTACACCATTTTGTTCGGTGTACTGGGGACAAGATAATTTATGAGTGAAACCTTTTGAGGCACGATATTATTGTACAAAATTTATTTAGAAATTTTCTACCATTATTTGTTCTAATGGTGAGTTTTTCAATTATAGTCACAAAAGAAATAAAGGATTGTTTGAATTCGGATTTAGAGGTCAAAGGGATAATCCAACAATATTTAGTATATTCATCCAAAATATTAGCATAATACATACTACCTGACACAGAGCAATCATAACAGGGACCCCAAAGATCCGTGTCAGACATTTGAAAAGGAAGCTTCTGACTTCTACACATTTTGCAGTCATTACAAAAGAAAGGTTTATTGGAGACATTAGACGACAAGTGCAATAAGGTACATATTTTCTGCATTTTTTGAAAACAAGGATGACTAAATCTTCTATGTGGAAGTGCACTGTCACTTATTATGGAGGGGAGAGCATGATGAGCTGAGCTAAATAAAATGGGATAAAGTCCATTTCTATGTGGACCTTGGAAGAGAGTCTTCCCAGAGGTTTGATCCTTCACATAGAAGTCATGAGAATCAAGGGTTAATGAACACTTATTGTCAGATGTAAATTTATGAATAGACAATAAATTGTGAGAAGACCGAGGCACAAGTATAATGTTATTAAGGACAAAGGAATAATCATTAACAATTCCACTAGAGTTTCCTTTATGAGATATACACATACCTTCACCATTGGTTGTATGAATCACCGCAGATACATCATAAGGAGTAGCTTCTTGGAGAGATTTTGCATTTGACGAGGTATTATGATTATTGGCACCACTATCAACAATCCATTCTTTATCATCAAATATGTCGGTAGAAGCTCACATAACACCGAGATTTCTGGAGGAGATATTCCTTAATAAGAAAAATCCAATCTCTAATTACAAGTAGGATCTAGACGTCCCGCAAGTTGACAAAATCTGGCAACCGGTCCATCATTAGAAGTATATCCTCTACCAGATGGATTCTTTTAAGAAATTTCTTTATTGGGAAATCTACTACCACCATGGCCCATAAGGAACCTCTTAAATTGTAAGCACCTCTATAAACACTTCTAGATGTATTTCCCACAAAAGCTTTAGCATCATTTTTTTCCTTTGAGGTCGCAAAAGGTATATAATCAGAGTCTAAAGCTTTAAGAGTAATGACAAATAATTCTTTGTCTGAAATTACCTCTCCAGCAACGGCTAACTGATCTGATAATGATTTCATCTCATTAGTTAAAGAGGAAATAAATTTATCACCTTGAGTAATAGAAATAAGTTTTGTGCGAAATTGAATAACATGAGTAAAAGATGCTTTTGCAAACCTTTCTTCAATACGACGCATAATTCATGAGAGGAAGTGGATCTGGAGAAATAAGGTATAACTGAGTTAGAAATAGTTGAGTTGATCCACATGATGATAGTTGAATCTTCATCCATCCATTCGTTTGATTTCTTGGATTTGTATATTGTTGTGGACATTCATAAGAGCCATCAAGAAACTTCATGATCTTGTATTTTCGATTAACCAGATTCATGAGATTTCGCCATATAATGAAGTTATATTCTTTAAGCTTTAAATGTACGAAGTTTGTTAACTGATTGAGAGAAATATAAGAAAAGGAATTAGATGCAGGATCATCCATTGTTGATGATGAAAGAAAATCTTGAAACATACAAAGATATGATTTCAATAAGAGATACAAAACTAAAAATAACAATCAAAAGGGTGTTGGAGATCAAAAGGCGAGAGGAATAACAAATCTGAATTATAATACAAAAGAAAGCAAATCTTCAGGATAAAATAGAGAATCTTGAAGATGCTTCTATGAAAAGAACACAACAAATGATGAATAATGAAGATAGAATCTATAAAAGAGATGTAGGATCGATTGAGTGTCGAAACTAACCCTAACCTATCTGATACCATAGTGAGATGAGTTTAATGGAGGAAATCTTCGTTTCATTCATCATCATAAGTAGATCTTCATTGGCAGTTAATGTAATTCATTATAGATATTTATAGAACTAATTAACCGACAAAACTTACACTAATAATACACACGTATAAACAACATATGTCCGTATAAAGAAACAGGAAAACGTGAATAACACGTGAGAACTGTGAGAGGAAAAAGGTTGTTCAAAAGTTATCCGCAGATGCGTCAATCTTATCTTGCACTACTGCAATATTTATGCTAATAATATACACTTCATTAAGTTGTAAACCTTCTCAAACTTAATCTATGCTCCGCCTATTAATTTTTTTACCATTTTCCTTAGTTTAGTAACGTTAATATTTGATAATTCGTGAAGAAGATTTCAATTTTCATAATCACGAATTCCATTATTCAAAAAAAAAAAAACATAATTAAAAGTTCAAGCATCATCATATAACTTGTGTTTTCTTCACAATGGATGCCTATTAATCAACAAGGTGGAACATAGTGTGTCGTCGATGCTCACTCCTTCTTCAGATTGAGAATGGTTTCCCCTAAGGTCAATGTATAGCTTAGATCATTTTTGACATTACAGTCATTCCTTTAGTTATGGTAATGAATTTTGGTTAGTTATCCCAAATACTGTAGCTTGAGTGTTGCGGAAAAACGTAGTGCACAAATTTTTCGAGGAGAAGCATATGTTTAATACAGATATCGACCTTGGTATAAAAAGCGGGGTGGTCAACAAATTTGAAGGATAAAGTTCAGTCAAACTTTTGTAGTTTTATTTCCAACCGAGACTCGATTTTTTTCTTTTTATGTTTTATTTGTAATCTACCTCTTGTTTTTTTTTGTATAGTCTATTCTTTTATGAAAACTTCAGTGGAATTCTATGTATTATTTGTATCGAAACATATACCACGGTCAAAGAGCCTCGAGTTCTTCTTTGTTTTGAGATGATTTGCATTGTGGTCTACTTCGGTTAACATTTTATTCGGGGATGAATGTTGTTAATTTCGGTGGAAAACCTGAAACCACACTTATATTGCATGTCTTTGACTGTCCGAATTTATGAAATTTGATCAATGTTTACGAAAAGAGGCTACTCCAAAGTTGAGCGAACGAGGACTAAAGTATGTTTGGCACGGAGGGAGTTGTGTGTGGAGTTCCAATCCTAGGGTGTTTTTGTACGGATGAAGTTGGAATTCCAGGGAGTTGTAACTTAATCCTTCGGTGGAAAATGAAATAACACCTCTCCCCATGAAAGTTATAACTTTATCCTTTTAACTCCAATTGTTGACCAGATTGACATTTCAATTTTCTTAATTTTTATCTTTTTTAAACAATAATTAATTCCTTACGCTTACAAATTCGCTTTCAGTATCATGATTTAATTATATTTTGATTTTGTTAGTATTTTAAATTATTTTTATTTTTTAATATTACTTTAAAAAAAAATTTAAAAAATTTCATATTAATAAATTGTTAATTTTTATTTTGAATACTTCAGTACTACTGATAAATTGTTAATTTTTAATTAAAAACCATAATTAATTTTTATTAAAATGATAAATACTTAATTTTTCTTAGTCAAAATTTTAAAATTGTTTTTCACAAAAATTATATTTATATAAAAAGATTAATTAATTATATTATATTTATTAAATTACTAGTGTTTTCTATAATTTTTATATTATTAGATACATAATAATATTTTTTTAATAAATATTTCTAATATATTTTTTTTGTTAAAGGAAATAAAATGGTTTTTATTAGTGAAAATAAAATTAAAAAATATTAAAAAATAATAAAATATAAATTTAAAGAAATTCAGTGATTATAGAAATGAACTTACATATGTTTTTAATAACTTTTGGAACAAATAAGTATTTAAAAATTAAAATAATGCAATTATCAATTTCATTTTGATGGAATTCATTTTCTAGGTAGTTGAGTTTTAAAGACTTTTCTTTCCAAAAACCCCAAATGACCAAAACCATCCCTACTGAAATCTCCTTTCTTAGATCAATCATCACCCCAACCTTCTTATCACCTGATTTTCTAGTTAGTACCCTTAAGAATTGTATTATATTTTCCGATTATATAACTGTATTTATGGTTTGTTCTTGATATTTTGGGTTTTGTTTAAGGGATTTGTGGTTTGTGACAGCAAATAACTTCACCGACACTGATCTATGGTCTAATCCAAGCTTCATCAGCATCTTTACTTCTTTCATCAGCTCCCAAATCGAAGCAAATCTGCTAGTTTTTCTCGATTTTGGTGGTCATATTAAGTTGGTTTTATCTGTTTTAGATTTATATTTCTGTCAAGTGCTAGGGGTCTAAGAGATTATTTTACTCTTATATCTTTTTGTTTCTGATATTAGGTTTAAATTCACTGGTAGATTAAGGGGGTTGTTATTCTCTTCTTTGCCTGGATTATTTTCTAGTAATCTCTATTTTCAATATTAGATTCAGGGGGTTGTTTCAAGATTTGAATCTCTGTCATCCAGACTATTTGATTCTTCCTCTAGATGCATTTCTTTGGGTTGTTGTTTATATATTAATATTTGTTTCACTCGTTGGTAATGTTATATCTATAATACAAAACAGAATAGGTTTTTGAGCCTTGGACTGTCGGATAACATTTTGAGAGACAAACGTTGCATCCGACCATCCTAATCTCATCCCAGCTAAAGACATCCAATGGTTGTCGTTTTTGTAACCTATTTCATTATGAATTCAAATTTATTAACCTTTAATTAGTGGATAATCACTTAACTAAAGATATTTAAAGAAACATTAAATGAAATCATAATACCACTTATGCATTCATTGTATTTGGTGGTGGCAATGTGTACCTGAAGTGAGACTTTTTTTTTTTTTTTCTAAAGTATAAGTGAGATATATATTTATAAATATACGTATATACTATTACTTAAATGATTAAGTGTTTGTTTTTGGATGATTTATATGGCTAATTTTACAGTGTAGGTATGGACATTATTTTGGACAAAAATCCTAATTCAGCTTAATCATGGGTTTCAGAATAATGGTTCCCGGTAGCAGAGGGAAAGAATTCATCCCATTCAAAAACATCCGACAGATGTAAGATTTGTAACCTCCTTCAATTATGGATATATACATTGATAACCCTCATAATTAGCTCCTAACAAATTAAAAAAATTAATATGACAACGAAAAATCCTTACCTTTAATTGATAAAAAAACTAAAAAATAATTATCCTATAAAAAGCATACAAAAAATTTATTTGTTAAAAGATATCTTAACAGATTATCCATCTTTTATCAACCCGAAAATAAAGAACATCGTTAGAACTTTTGCCAACATAAAAAATAAAATAATTTATTTATTTCATATACAATTAAACATAATTTTGAATAATAATATGTAAGTATGTTGATTCAAATACAATCGAATGCAAAAAGATACGAGTCAAAAATAATAATAATTACAAAACAGAAAGGGTTTTTTTGAGGTTTTGACGGTTGGATAATATTTTGAGAGACAAACGTTTCATCCGACCATCCCAGTCTCACCCCGGCCAAAGACATCCGACAGATATAAGATTTGTAACCTCCTTCAATTATTGATATATGCATTGATAACCCTCATAATTAGTTCCTCACCAGTTTAAAAAAATTGTATGCCAACAAAAAAAATCCGTACCATTTAGATGCTACAACTATGTAAAACTCATTTTCTTTTAATTTTTTTTTAAATGGACTCATATCTTTTTAAAATCGAATTAGCCTACCTTCATCAACCTACAACAAATAACATTAAAACATTTTCGGTTACAACATGTAAACCCCTTATTTCTTCCTTGAAATAAATTAACTGCCCTGCAAAGAACAAAGAACATTATGTTAAGAATATAGAAATATCATTTTCATTTGATTCATTTTTTGTTGTTGAAAATAATCGAAAAATAAAAATAAATACATACAAATGAGAACTATCCAAATAATGAATCGCCAAAACTTTTCACTTCAACGGTAGGCCTAATTTAATTTTATAGTGGGTTTGGATATAGAATTTTAAAGGTGTAATTTATGGGTCTAGGGGATTTGGTAGAATTCCGTTTCCCCTAAGATTTGTTGGTAGAATTCCGTTTCCCCTAAGATTTGTTGGTAGAATTCCGTTTCCCCTAAGATTTGTTGGGAAACTTATCAAGGGATTTATGGTCCACTTTTTTTAAACTCTAAATCCCATATATATGCAATTTTAAGATTTGAGGGTAATGCCAAACGGTATAAAGACTTTAATACAAGAAAACTCTATAAACCATAGGAATTTTAATTGAGTTACCAAACACACAAGGAATTTACATAAATCCTAATTTGTAATCCCATGGGATTATAAATTCTCGAAACGGTGAATTTCCGAAACAAACCTACAGTGAAAAAAATAAATACTATTTTAAATCCATGAAGACTCGCAAGCTTGCATTCTTTGCAGCCTTGCAAATGAGACAACAATCTATCTTGGAGTCGCATTCCTTTTCAAAGCTACACTTACACTGAACCTCAATCTTTTCATAAACCTTCTTGACTTTTTGGGTGGTTTCCTTTTTCCTCTGAATCAGCTAAATTATTTTTTTTTTGTCTTCTTGATCATGATTGTCTTTTCCTCTATAACAATACAATTGAGCGTTGTCCTCTAAATCTTCAATTACTGACCCATCACTATTACCAAATCTTTTTTTACTCCCATGATTCACCTTCAGCTTTTCAACTCCTGATGTTATTATAATGGAAAAGATTAAGATATTCAGTAGATTTAAGGCTACAAGCAATACGTTCATCATTCTCGGTATTATTGAACGAAACGAAACCCGATTCTCTGCATTTAACTGTTTTAATTTCTCTAAATCAGTCATTTGGTATCTCGGTCGCTTTTGCTGCTATCCTTTTCAGAACTTACTCCACAAATAAACGTTACAAACAGGGGCATCATAATTGAGGCTAAAATTTAGAACGTGCATTACATAATTAGGGTTCATATAACTCACTTTTTTCCTATTTTAAGTAAATCGGAGACAAATATTTATGGACGAAATAAGGGCAGAGTAGACTTAATGCTAAAAGCAATACCTTGAACACGACCTAACTCCTCTGATCTTCCTCTCCACTACCGGTTTTCTTCGCTTGATTATACTCCTCATCCCCCTAATCATCCTCACCACATACACGTATTATCCACCTATAATCACTAATTTACCATCACAATTCATTTCACTGAAATACCTACCAATTAAGAAAATAAAATCCGTAGTATAAAGTATGCATGCATAAGAAATAATTGCTTTTATGATTAACATATTATTAGAAAAACCAAAGGAGCGCAATGGAAGTTGAAACTCAGACAAATCAAATGTCCAAGATGAGGGAAAGAAGTCAATAGAGATGAAATAAGGAACCGCGGTTACGATAACTATACGGCCAAGACTTTGCAATGAACAATGAGGCATACAAACACTTGGATTCCATGAACCAAGATGAGACGAAACGAAAAGGTTCTCCCGCCAAAATTTTAGACCAGGACGCCCTTTGAAGACTTCTAAATCTAAAACTGACAAAAATATAATGAAGTCTTATCGAGACTGTTGAAAAATATCGTGAGGAATTGAGACAATGATATCGACGAGAGAATATCGATATTCCCTTAAGGAAGAAAATGAAGGAAAACCATACTTCATGCATCATATATACACGAAAATATTGATGATCCGTGAAGAGAATGAGAGAATGGATTTTCGGCTTCGCCGAAACCATGCCATGGAGATGACCTGGGATAATACATGAACAGAATCACCAGAACATATGGATAACGAACACATGATGATAGTGCCAGTGATCGAGGAAGAATTTCTGAAAGGATGTAATTACATGTATTTCTCATCCAATAAATGATAAGTGTTGTAAAACACCTAATTTTATATCTAGTATTTATGCTTTCTTTGCTATTTTCCTTGGGAATTGCATCTCTTATGTTTGCTTTTGAGTGTTATTAGGTGTTTTGGAGTCATTGGAGCAAAAGGAAGTGGAACTCGCTTAATTCGAGGATTTATTCTCAATCATCTTGAAGAGAACGAAAATATGAAGCCAGCGGCGAAATTTTGAAGTCAATCCGACTGCGCCTGAGAAAGTTACGAGCAAAATCTATGAATAAGCTTGTCGGATCCCTGGAACCGACTGTACAAGAATTATGGAGACAATGGGATGGCCCTTATCCATTTTGGGCGCCTAAGTCTAGTGGCCATTCTTACACTGCCCTAAAATTGAGAGAGTTCATTTCTCAATTATTAGTAGTTTCTCTACCCGAAACCAGAGAAAGTTAGGGTGGCACCATTGTTCCGAGAAACTGAGAGATCGATAGAGATAAAGGAAATGAGTGATGATCAAGGCTGTGAGAGGAGAGATGACTATTGTAACGACGAGACAAATTGGTTTCAGTTCATCACCGAGGAGACATGGAAGATGTTATAGAGACGAAGAATTTACTGTGAATAAGAGAGAAAAGGGGATCTCATGTGTTGAATCTGGGAGTGGTTTTGATACTGAGAAGATAAAGATGGGGGTTTCGATCGAATATACTGGTGGTTACAATGGATTTGGGCGAGATGATGGTGGTGCTGTTGAATCTATGGTTCTTGAGTTGCTGTGATGAGATGAAGAAGAAATTATGGATTCGATTTAGACATGTAATTTAAGGTTTACAGTCAATTGTAGAGTTGGGTTCGATTGTTTGAGTTCGAAAATGGATTTAAGGGGAGAAATCAGATGAGTCATTGAAGAACAGGATGATACAAAGAAATTGGAAAATGGGGTTTGATGTGAACTCAGGGAGGTGATTCTGGTAGATTGAGTTGCAGTTGGAGTCAGTGGTTGCAACTCAGATGGTACTGGTGATGTTGGTGGTATGGCTCAGAATGGAAAGGAAGAATGGTGAAGACCCAGGTACAGGTCCAGGCAGAGGATGGTATGGATAATGGGACTGGTGGTGCAGTTTGCTGAGATAGTGGTCGAGTTTGAAGGCTGGGATGGTGTTTTTGAATGAAGTTACAATTTCATGAAGTTGTAGAAGTTGGGTCTGTTGGTGGATCTGAATTGAAGAAGAATTTGGGTTTTGTGTTGTTGGAGCAACAAGAACACTTGGGTACTGAGATTGAAAGCAGGATTGATGTTGTTAGTCTCAGAGTCTAAGTGATGGTGATTATATGAGCTTCCGCTGCAGAGTACAGCAATGGAGATGAGCTGATGCTGTTAGTGCTAATGGCAAGGGTTTAAGTTAATGGAAGTTGAGAAGTGATGGCAGTGGTTAAGGTTCTGGCTGGAGCAGAGATGAGCTCGATTGAGCATCAGGTTGAATAGCAAGACTGTGAAGACGAAGCTCGTTGTTATCGCAGTATGACAATGAGATATGCAATGGAGCAGTTGAGAATGGAAACGGGAATGGCATTGCAAATGATTGTCATGGATTAGGTGGAATTGTGTAAGGCTGGAAGGTAGCGTTTGCTGCAATGGGAGAATGGTGGTTCTCAAGTCTGATGCTGTTGTGCAGAATTGCAGGTTATGATTGCAGGTTAGATACAGGTCTGATGGAAGCTCGATGCAAAGATGCAGCTGGTTACAAGTGTTGTTGCGATAGGAGCTGAAATTGCAGGTTGTAATGTGGTTGTTGCAGGAATTGATTATGATGTGCTGCTAAATAAAATGAGTTACGTTGTGACTGGTGGCGTGGAGATGGTACTGAGCTGCAGAGAGCAATGTTGGGAGCTGAATCACATAATGATATTGCAATTGAAGAATGAAGTGGTTTTGTTGGTGCGGCTTGAGAATTGGAGCATGGGAATGGTTGTGTTTGTGTGCAATTTGGTGTCATAAATTATGAACTATGGTTTTTATGGCGGTGTGGAGTGTTATCAAATGTCATTGGTATGAACTTGGTGGATTTTTGATTGGAGCAGCTGGGAGAATAGCAGAAACTTGAATATGAGATGCTGCAATGAAGGGGAATGTGATGTTGGCAGTGGCAATGGAACTCAAATGGAGTTGTGCTGGTAGCTGGGTGACAGTACATGCGGATGTTATTTTGAGCATAGGGTGGTGTTTGATTGAATGGTTTTAGCAAGAGAGAGTGGAGCTTGCAGCTGAGAAGATAAAAGTATTGCAGCTGAAGTGTAGGCTGGTAAGATGCAGGATGAACAGCCATCTTGGCTGGATTGTACTGGTGAAGCACAATCATTGCACTACACACACAACTCTGGCATTTGCATGGTTTGAGCCTGTGCA
Source organism: Papaver armeniacum (assembly GCA_023531295.1). NCBI lineage: Eukaryota > Viridiplantae > Streptophyta > Magnoliopsida > Ranunculales > Papaveraceae > Papaver > Papaver armeniacum. The sequence continues at coordinate 213,517 of JAJJWW010018675.1, forward strand.
GTTCAGCTCAGTCAGACCAGTTAGGCTCTGACTCGGCTCTGACTCATGACATCACCGAGTTGACTCGTTTGACTCAACCGAGCTGACCCGAGTTGACCGGTGACCGGGTGGACTTTGCCGGTCACCTGAGCTACTTTCCGGTCACTTCTCCGGCCAATTTCCTGCCATAATACCAGTTTTACGGCGACCTATTTTGGGACATATTTTCACATGGGTATTCCTCACATATGGGCTTGGTGGACCACTTGGACATTGGGCTTTGTAGACCTAATTTTGGAAAGATGAAAAGCTATAAAAGGGAGAGTTTCTACAACTTTGAAATAATACATATTATTCTTGGAACTTGGAGAGCCGCTTTTGTTTACGATTCTAGGGTTTGCTTTTGTTCATCTTCTTTTTTCAATTAATATTTTTATGATGAACTCCATAGCTATGAGTAGCTAAACAATTATTATTGGTTATGGGATAAAGTTGATTTCTCAATATGTTATATGATTCAATGAATTAGTTTTGTCTCAATATTTTATTGTTTGTGATTCACAATTAATAGTGTTATATGATTTGATAGTTTGTTTGGTTGAGTCCGGAATCAATCCGATTTACATTCATCTCTAGAGCTATATTAGGGTTTTCAATACGAAAAAGTTGTTTATCCCCGATTCTAAGTAGCATAATTGTGGGTAGTGCTTGTAGTGATATATCCTACTAGTCACAAGTGAATCATAACTTTTGTTAAAACGATTAGTGCTTTTACACATTCGTTTGCATTGATTAGTCTTATTCCATAGAACTTATTGCTTTTAGGGAGTTAAATCTAATTGTGCTTTTACACTTTAGGTTGCTTTTTAGGAAGAATTCACATATGCATCTTTTAATGTGGTTGTGATGAAAATAGGGAATTAGCGGGATATACTTGCGATCAAGGTCTCCTAGGACTATTAGTAAATGAAAGATTAAAATACCAATTCTAATCATTGATGAAAATACATGTTTGTGAATGATACTATCCCGTGACCAATATCTTCTCCTTACTGATTATTCCAATTATTTGCTTTGCTTTATTTTATTTTTACTTTAGTATTTCGCTAAAACAACAAAATCCCCATTGGTTTCCTTAGAAACGAAAATAGCATAACAACAATTGCCTCTCTCGTGGAAACGAACTTCCTTACCTTGTACTTCATTCATATTTAGTGAGTAAGAAAGTGAAATTATTTTTGATGCTTACGACATCGATCAATAAAGATTCAGCATAGATATCTAAATACAACACAAATCAGTATCAAAGACCGCCAATCTTTGGGGATCGACTAAAATTTATTATTTCAGGGCAACATAAAATAATTTACCTAGCATTTTTATCAGAAATTATTATTTTTATCAATTGCAAGTGAAACTGAATTCATAATTATTTGGATGACAAACATCTAAGATTTTCATAGCTACAAATTCTCATGGGTCAAAATAAATCTTATCATAGTTTGTCATATTTATTTAAATCATTCTGACAAAAAATTATTCTTGTCTCATGTCGTGCCGTTATGGCACGGGTTAATTCTAGTATAAAGATATGGAGCAACCCTCCGATTTATTTCAAAATGTTATTCCACCAAAGAACAACTCAAGCTTTGGAAGTAAATCATTCATCAAGATCACCATCAAGTTCGTCAATAATTATAACAAGTACCACATCTCCAAAGCCGAGACAGCCAATTCATTCGATTGGACTCTTAAAGACCAATTCAAATTACCACAACTACTCAAGACACTTTGAATATTACTCATGAAGACACTTTGATTATGTTTGTTTGGCTATTGTTATTGCTAATTGGTCATCTTTGCAATTACCCGATTGCATTAGGAAATCTAAATTTAAAAAACTCAAGTTCATGTATGTAGCGCCCCCAAAGCTAGCAGCTGACTAATCCAAGAGATTAACTAAATACAGAGGCACTAAGAATCTAAATCATTTACTTATACATACAATTAAGAAATCTGCTACAAAACTTAACCCAAAAACCATCCCCGCTCAGAAATATAGATATACAAGAACTCCTCTCAAGTGATACATACACAATACTCAATTGGTTTACAAATAGAATAAATAACATAATAAACATAGCCGAAGTTAACCAAATAACAGAATCAACTCCTCGAAGCTTCTGATGCGCAACTCTGATCTTCTCTGAAACTGAAAGTGGGAATGGGTGAGCACATCATCCCTAAAAGGGGTGCCCAGAAGAAATAACATTTAACTTTTAAGTAATCATTGGAAATGATTTGAAAACAATTCATGTTTTCCCTAACACTAAAACACAACCAATTTACAGAGGTAAACAATCATGTATATGGAACTAACTCCTTCTAAAAATGAATAATATGGTGACTCGTCCCGCACCTAGATAATAATATGGTGACTGGTCTCGCACCTAGATAATAATATGGTGACTGTCTCATCACCAAAGAATGAAGGAGCATTGATCTATATACCACAAGATGGAAATTTCATTTCCAAACAATGAAATGGAAATTTTATTTCCCAAATAATTCATAAAGACAAACAAGGTATTACAATTCCTTTCCAAACAATGGAAAGATTAAAAGAATCAACAGATTTCGGAGTTTAAAATAAAACAATGCATGGGATACACAATCGACTATGCATGAATTTGTTAAACATAGACTTTTGTAAAAGAAAACAACAATAATCACAAAAGAGCTAAATGTAAATTCCCACCTCTTTTGATGATAAGCCACGCCTACTTCGAGATCCACGATCCACCTGGTTCATCCTTTTGAATCGATCGTTGTTAATATATACTAATCGTTAATTACACAAGAAGTCTAAGAAACTATCCAAATGGCTCACACAAGAATCATACAAGTCTAACTAATGGTTTCAAGCCCATTTATGATTCTACACATCTTCATTATCCATCTCTTGCATATTTATAGGTCTACTAATCCAATTAGGTTGTTTCTCTAGTCCATTAGCTAAGTCTTGCAAACATCTACAACTTTGTAGAAGAAGTTGTTCTAATTCGACCACAAGAGGTCCAAAACATCTAATTAAGGAAACTGCTCTAAGACCAAGTCCACCAGTCAACTAACAAACACTAACGGCGAACTAACGGTCAAAGGTCAACTAGCGGTCAACGTCACCAAAGGTTAAGTCAAGTCTTACTGCCAATGAAAGTCAAGGTCGTCAACGATCCAAGGTTAAAGTCTAACTTTGGTCAAGGTCAACCGAGTCAAACCGATTCAACCTAGCTTTAATAGGGGTCAACTCGACTCGCCGCATTAATCGAGCCGCCTAAACATAATCAATCGACCGAGTAAATTCAATCGATAGGTCAAGTGTTCTTTTTCTAACACGATGCAATTCTAACATTTAGAACTCTAACTCAGTTCAACTTTAATCATTTCAATAGCAAATCATTTCTTCATTCTAAATAAACTTCAAACTTCATTTACAAAACAAATTAAGATTACCCTCGCAATTGCGAAATCAGGTTTTCAAAGAGACTATCATCAAGCTACACATCTACCATTACAAACATCCTAAGTTGTGTGCACCTTTGCAATTACAATCCTAAACAACCACTATAACTCCATCCAGACCAGCCAACCTACAATCTTGATTCAACTATTAACTGCAATGCCACAGCTACAACCAAACTTCAATAACCTAGACATACACCGACACACCTCCATAAGTGTTACTCCCACCTGCACTCAAGTGCTTATATTTCATCACAAATCTAACTTACATTCTCTATTCCATTGCCACATTCTTCTCTACCATACACCATTTCAGCTTAAACTATCACTATAGCTCAACACCACTATTTATCACCACCACACTCTGCAACTTCGTATACAAGTCTTATCTCCCTTCTTGCATATGATCTAACTACTTCTCATTTTCAACCCTTCCACTAACACAACAACTTCAAATGGGATTATTCACCATTAACACCACCAAGACGAGTTCCTCGCGTACTCAATAGCTCCATCTGCAACTAAATGCAATCACCAACTTGTACATACATCTAACTGTCATCACCACCAGACTACACTTGCACCGGCCTTACACAACCCGCACCACCTGATCAGCTGAACTAAAACTCAGCATAAATGATTCATACACATATCAGTTCTTCTTGAGCAATACCAACACCTGCATAACTTCCTTATGTCTTAACATCATTTAAGATCAAATTACACAACCAGATCAACTCTAATTTCATCTCTGCAGTACATCTATTTTTAAACCACCACCATCACTTTATAATTACAACTTCATCATATATTCACCAATACTATCTCAACCACAGTTCATTCACATCCCTTGAACTTCAACAACACTGCCAACCCCATGAGTGTAACACCAAAGACCACTACCACCATTCACTAATCACTAACAAACCCATTCTCATAACCCTAAACATCACCTATAGCTGCGTAACTACCACTAATACACTTCTCCTCCATGTAACATCGCACCATCACCACCACAACTAAGTTCACCATATCCATATCTATTCCACCTGCACATTATGAATTACCTAGCTCATGCATCAACATCCTCATATCTCTTGAACTTTCTACTACTCCATAACCAATTTACAATATCACATAACTTCTATCAGAAATTCAACCAATATTATTACCAATTCTTCAATTCAAACTAACACAATAAACACTCGAGTTTGATAAAATATCTTAATAAATATAAATTGAAATCAATGACTGAAGCAGAAGTAATTACCTCATATACCAACCCGTAATCCTTTACGGAAATTCAATCTTCATTGTCCACTCATCTCAGCCTCAATCAATACCCAATTCAAACTCCTGATATCGCAATTCATGTCAAACCCATCTCCAATCAATCTTATAAACCCTCAATCAACTCAAGAAACCTAATTTCACTTCATCTTTTCAAAAACCCTAACTTCTGATTCTTCACCAACACAACTTTGCCGGATCGATTAGACAACAACCCTTTCGATCTCTATCTATCAACAACCCGAATCACCTAACAATTTCAACATGCACTCAACATCAATCTCAAAACCATAATTCTTCAATTCATCACTAAACCAACTTCTTGACATCAATTAAATAGTAACCTGATCGTCCTTCATCTACTAACAACTCGCAAAACCAACCAATTCCCTTCGAACTTAATCTAACTAAAAACCCTAGTTCTACTTCTCCCGATTCATATTTCTTTAATCTTCTTCAAGCTCTAATCAACACCACCACCAACAATTACTACATAATCCTTCCTCTTTATTCGATCTCCCAATCACTAAATTGATTTCTCAAACATCACCACCAAAGAACATAAGAAGCAAGAGAAGAGAGAAAGAGAATGAAAACAAAATGAATGATTTCCTCAATCCGGGTGTAGGTGATAAGACCAAAGGAATTACTAGGAAACCAAATAGCCTGGATAAGGGTCGATAAGGCCTGGTCCACGGCAAAAAAACTAATTTGCCCTTCAAACAAACCGATGATATCTTTCTTCCTATTCAAATATCATGTTCGAGTAGTCCATTCATGTAACTTTTCGAGACCTATTCAAAGATACTAGTTTCGTATCTAAATTATTGTTAGATTAATTTCTATTAATTAACATTCGTGATAAACTAATCGAGTTATTAATGGCTAAGACGTCTCTTGACTAGTCTAATAGTTGACGTGCTTGAGGGTCTTTACAATGCAATTTACATTTTCCGATGAACATTAGGTTGGATTTGACCTAGTCATTGCTTTATGGTTTGATAATATCTGGGTCTTGATTTCAAAACCAATTTGAGCCTAGTTGTTTGTTCCTCTCCTTTGGAAGAAGGTTTTCTAACACTGCTTTTAGATATGAAGGATAAATTTGATGCAAGATACTACAACTTAAATGATATTTGTGTAATCCAAAAATTACTCAGAAGGTTTCCGATTTTCTAAACCCGCTTTATCTATTTCTCGTAGGTTAGTCCTGCTTTTACAAAAAAAAAAAAAAAAAGTATATATATATATATATATTGTAAAAAAGTGTGTGTGTGTAGTCTTACAAATCCGACCATCAATTTCATCATCTCACTAGACAGATCGCTTCTAAGATATGTTTTATATAAATTTATATGGCTATCCGTAGGATCGTTGGTTTCCGATACGGATAGGCTTCCATAAAGTGAAAATTCCTAACAAAAAAAAAATAAAAAAAAAAAATTCCTTGATTTTCCAAATTTGGTTAGGCTTCCATTGTTGGTTTTATGCTCTACTATGATGTCATACACGGCAGTTGTTTGGAACACTCGTATGTATAGTGATCTATATTAAATTTCATTAATTGGACCACGCCCACTCGCAAGTGTGTTGCATGAATTTCAATTAGGCACACTAATTTTCGCCCAGTGATACCATCTACCGTATCTCGATTTTCAAAATCACTATCCTATGAACGTGTACAAGTCGCGCAAAGTGTTGATGTGCAACGCCTGTACCGCCATTAGAGATCACCACCAAGCAGAAACAAAATCATCCAATCTCCATAAATTATCATATGGGCATGCATAAACCATTAAATCTCCATTTTAGATTTTTAATCAAAAGAAAAATTAATCCATTACAGCCGGTGGTGATGCTCTTCCACCGAGATCCATCAATTCTTTACTCCGACCATCTTCTATCGAGAAATCCTATGGGAACCAAAAATATTAAACATCTCATTTTTATCTAAAGTGGGCACATATCTTGGGAGTGATGATTCTCAATATCTATATGCGCCGTTAGTTTACCGATTTTAAGCAAAAAAGCAAAAGAAAAACAAAAACCCAAACAAGGAATTTGGTTAATTACCGATATCCATAACACCAGCTCCATTAGTTCCGTTAATAATAGGTAAGATTGAGTGGACAGAATTTGGAATTCCCTACTATTTGGATGGCAGGTTTTGAATTCCCTATGAAATCATCAATTCTACGCATGGTTCGATTTCAATTGATAGTGTATGTTGCCATGGTGGAGTGAAACACTTGCGATGGATTGACAAAGGTGGTTTAGCTCCTCATGCTATGCTTTGTTTCTTCATCCTGAGAGAACAAAAAAGAAAATGAAAAAGGAAGGGATCTGTTGATACATGTTTGTTTTTCACTCCATTTTCCTACACGAATTAATGGTCGTTGTTCCAGCTGTGTATTTATTCAATTAATATTTTATGATTTTTTTTGTTTTTTATGATTTTTTTATGCACATGTGAGCCGCACGTGCTTGCTTAACCAGATGGTGACGATAATTATGTCGGAGAGGGGTTTCACCTATTAGCAATTTAAAAGGGGGTAATGCAAAATAGGTAATTTTTTTAGGGGGAAAACTCAAAATCCCCTAATATATATTTTGTTTCCTCGTATAACTATATTTCTTGATTAAGAACAAACCTTAATAATATATATAGATTGTGTCCGGACAAAAGGGATTGTAGGCCATAATTGATTATAATTTGACTCGACCGACAAAACACCATGACCTGTTTAACGGTGACGATCGACCGTAGACGCCTGCTAATTTTAATGCGGGTACTACATTTAACTCTAGATGCTGTAACCAATACCAAGGTCTGGGTCTGCCTTGTATGCTCTACCCTTAGATTTCAATCTAATCACAGATGATTTTAATGCAGAAACTATATTTGAATCTAGATTTTCTAATCTATGGCCGGGGCCGTAGGCCCCGGCTACGATGACCCGACTAACCAAACACGCCCCAATCATTACAAAATCGACTAAGATTTTGTGTGAGGATACTAATCGCCACCAAACAATAAACAAAACTAGATTCCAACCTAAGCACAAATGATTTTAATGCAAGAACAATATTTAACTCTAGATTTTCTAATCAACACTCGGGCCGCAGCCCTAACTAACTAAACACGGTCCCAATCATTACATGATGACTATATTTTTGTGAAGATGCTGATCGTGGCCAACCAATACCGAAAAGCGAAAAGGTTGAGCCCCTACGTAGGCTGGTGATACCTAGTATATATATATATATATATATATCAGATTACCTCCATGCCAAGGCAGCCTTGGTGAACAAGAACTATCATGTGCCCGACCCATTAGATGGACATTCAAAACACATCGTACAATTAACATTTGCCTGACCCGTCAGATGGCCAAATTGAAATGCACCGAGATAAAAAAAAAAAAAAGGAAAATCAACAATCACTGTAGTAATGTTAGGTTCAATTACTCGGGCGAGATTGGGGTATACCCAATAAGACAAAATCTGGTCATTATGAAGTAAAACCAGGCCACCCTTAACCTTGTATTTTCTAAATGGCTAATATGCCCTTGTTTAATTAACACTAAAAAAACTGATTAGCTTAATTAATTGAGTTTAGATTAAAACTTTTGAAATCATGAATTCAGTAGATTAACCTTTTGATCCGTCTTATGAGTTCGATTTCGATCCAAAAATTTTGGTTTTGAAAATGCATAAGGCCGGCAAGGTCGTGGTTTGAATAAACTGCCAATTCGATATCCGTTAATGGTCAACTTTGAATAAGCCGCCGATCGCTTCTTCCGCGTCGTGGTCAACTTTGAATAAGTCACCAACCAGATATCCATTTAATGGTCTCTGATGAAGAACACGCCGACTATTCGGGCAAGAATCTTACGATCGGTATGTAAATATTTCCTATACTTCCGGCTATCTTAAAGTCGGCATGCAAAAAATACAACATTGTAATGACATAATATGGAAGATGTAATTTACTTTATTCATGCAATTTTGGTTACTACATTGATTGAAGCATAAAACCTAATCCTTGTGACGGAAAAACGAATGCACTTAGCATGTGCATCAAGCCTTTGAACCCCTAGGCGACCCTTTTACTAAACTGATCGGAAAGGTCCATTTCCCACACATCGCCGGCTGACAAACAGCCGAAATGGTTTTATATAAATACCCTTCCGGACGGAAAAATTCTAGGCATCAGGAAACATTCTAAACAAGTAGCTGGAAGGGTAAACAATAATAAGATGCCTACCATTAAAAAAAGACGCTGAATGGTATACAAATGAATAACCCGCCGCCCCGCTAGTAGAAGTTAAACTATACAGCCGGAAGTTCTTCAACCTTATACCCTCCCGGCCAAACCCTAACTATGAAAACCCTAAAGATCGATAACAAAAAACTGTCAAGGCCAGAATCGCCAATTCACAAATTCGAATTTTTCGACCTAATTTGACATGCAAACATGAAATCGAAGTACTAGAGTGAGTTTAAACAAGCCCTTACTTTCTTAAGCGCACCATTTGACGTGTTTCTGGCTGGGTTCAATTTCTTCTTCTTCAACCGTTTTTTTTTCTTCACTTTATTAGCAACCACACTTGCAACCTGTGGTTATACTCATTGGGTTTTCGATTAGTTTCTTTCATACGAGCTGCCTTCTTCCGTGGTGGATCCATTGATGAAGATTAACCTGAGTTTTCGAATCGACGATTTTAACGAATTGATCGGCGAGTTTTGGTGGTGGTGGGGTGATGGAGCCGTAGGTTGTGGAGGAGAAGAAGATGAATGAAAAGATTAAAACTGATTTAGGGTAATAGGTTTTTAAAGGAATAAGGTAGTTTTATAACTTACCCATTAGGACTCCCCTAAAACCCACAAAAAGTATCCCTTTAAAATTGGGTATACCCCAATTAGTTTGAGTATACCCCAATCAAGCCGGGTTTAATTAGAATCGGCAGGGTGGTTTCTTTTCTAACATCACTCCTGAAGTAAGAAAATCTGGACCCTAGAATTTCGCCTTCAGAAGTACCGTGCAAAAACAATCAAAAATCCAAAATAAAATTCTGCAGGTCAAATTTGGCAAGAAGACGTAGATACCCCTGATGTCCCACTTGCGATCTCCTCTCATGAGACTGTGCAGACTATCACTTTGGAAGCTACTGCCAAACTTTTTCTTTCATCTTCCCACTATAAAACAATTTTTCAAAAAAAAGAATTTGACTAATTCATTAATTATCTTAGGGCTTCCACTCCTACTCTGTTGAAAAACAAGAGTCTGAAAACAAGAAATAAAAATGGGATCTTTTTCAATGGTGGATGGGTTCTATCAATCTCAGGTAGGTTACCTACAATCTTAATTTCTCCCTAATTTCTCTGAAGTAACACACTTGTTATGGTCTACTTCTTAGGCTCAAAATCACATCTTACTTGGTGATCTTTGATAAGAAAATTATGAGATTTTGAGCTAACCCATCTTCTCAAATTCTCTATGTTTGGAAAATATAGAGTTTCAGCTTTAGTGGGTTAGGCTTGATTTTCAGGAATTGTAAAGTTTTAAAAAAAAAAAAAAAAAAATGTTCTTTGAGTTCTAGTAAGTACTAAAAATAAAAAGATGTCTTGGTTTGAATCTGAAATCCATACAAAATACCACTTACTATCAAACCCACCTCTAATATCTCCTCCTTCTTCGACTACTCCATCATTCTCATCAACTTATAATGCTAATTATCAAAAAGATTCAACTGTAACACCACCATCATCATCATCAAATGGGAGTAAAATTAGTCCAGCTGTTTTATTCATCATTGTAATCTTAGCAGTGATCTTTTTTATATCTGGTTTACTTCATCTTCTTGTTAGATTCCTTATTAAACAACCATCATCATCATCAAACTCACAATCTAGTAGATACCCAGAGATGTCAGGTACTGATGCATTACAAAGACAACTTCAACAGCTATTTCATCTACATGATTCAGGTCTTGATCAAGCTTTTATTGATGCTTTACCAGTTTTTATGTATAAGGAGATAATGGGTTTGAAAGAACCATTTGATTGTCCTGTTTGTTTATGTGAATTCTCTGAAGATGATAAACTTAGATTACTGCCCATGTGTAGTCATGCTTTTCACATAAACTGTATAGATACATGGCTCCTCTCAAACTCAACTTGTCCACTTTGTAGAGGAACCCTTTTCCAGAATGGGTTTTCAATGGAAAATCCTGTTTATGATTTTGATGAACCAAGGGAAGAAGATTGTGTACAGGGTGATTATGAAACCGGGTTTGTTTCTAGTAAGAAACCAATTGAGATTGAAGAAGCTACAGGTGAGAAAAGGGTTTATCCTGTTAGACTTGGTAAGTTCAGAAATGTTAACAACAATGAAGCAGTAGTAGGGGGTGGAGGAGTGACAGGAGGAGGTGGTGGTGCTTTAGAGAGAGACACTATAGCAGAAACAAGTAGTAGTAATTTGGATGCAAGAAGATGTTTTTCAATGGGTTCTTTCCAGTATGTGGTTGCTGATTCAACTTTGCAAGTAGCTTTGTCCAATGATAAAGATCACCAAAGTGGCCGTTTGAGTCTTTTTGAAAGGAAGACTAGGAGGAGCACAGAATGGGCATACTTCCATTGATGTGGATTTGTTAGAAGGGAAGAAATTGAGTAGTGCCAGTAAGGGTGAGAGTTTTTTCTGTTTCAAAGATTTGGCTTTGGTCCAAGAAGGGCAAATATCCTCCAAGTTCCACTGATTCTCTCAATCTTGGCCTTCCCTGGACCGAAAGAACTCAAGAACTAAGAGGTCGTCAAGATTTAAGAACTCGGGGCTTAAGAACTCATCAAGATTTGGGAACTCTAGACTTAAGAAATCAAGACTTGAGAAGTCAGGGCTCATGAAAGGTACTTACTTAACTTGTCTTATATTTTCTTGATTAATCTTTGGGACAATCAATCTGTCTATCAATGAAAGAACTAGTTAATGTTTTCATTTGTTCATATTTTTGGAGGGTGCAAACTAGTCTTAAATTTTGTTTCTTTTTCATTTCCATACTTTTCTTTTGTGAATGCACTTTAATTTTTGAGTGGATGAAGTGAAAAATCCCAATTCTCTCCAAACAAACTGCTTTTCATCTGTAAATTTCATTAACTAATATACTGTAAATTTCATCTGTAAATTTCATTAACCTTTACTTAGGTTAACAACCCAACCTTTGTTTAATGTGTAGTCATCGGCACAGCCATGTGAGAAAACAAAAACAAAAGGTTTTATGGGACCCAATTTAGATGAAACTTTGGTCATCTTATATTGTTAATAATAACTGTTAACAGATATACAAATCTCTCGGTGTGCCTGATTCTCTTTATAAAAGATACTTGCACAACTAGATTGTGCATTTGCTTTTGAAGCTCGGATTTCTTTCCAACTTTGATTAGGAGACATCTGTTTATCTTTATTTTGCACCTCCCAGAGGGTGGTATTCCACCCCCTATATGTGTTGAGTTGGATAGTGATGGATGGGATGGTGGTGGTGGTGGTGGTGGTGACTGGTGGGTACCATGAAAAGTTGTGTGAAGGATTCTAGCGAGTGAGAGAGAGCTTTGAGTAGATGAGTCCATAACATTTGACATTTGGTAATTGGCGGTGGTGGGGTTAATCCCACCTTGAATGGTCTTTAGAGTTCCAGCACCTAAACAAGCACATGACCCTTTTCAAAGTTTTCAATATGGTTTTGAGATTTCAGGGGACATTTTTGTGATGGAATTTTTGGTCTCGTTTTCTATCTAAAATCGTGTCTAATTAAGAGTGAATGAGACCTTGAGAGTGGTGGGTGCTGCAATAAGCCAATACATGAATAACCTACTTGAAAAGGCAGGCATATAGCTAAGTCACAGTAGGTCAAATTTGTCTGTCAACAGGTGATTGTCCAGAGAGAAAGGGAAAGAAGCCAAGATCTAGATTATTGAACAAAACTGGAAACAAACAGGAGAGACATATTATTTAGAGTGGTTGACAGAAGAATCCAAGGTTTTGAGTATTGTGTCAACATAATGTGAAGAGTTGGGGCTTAGTTTACTACTAATACTTGATTAAAGCAATACTAAACAAAAAGAGATTAATATAATGTCGATAGTCAGGGATGTCTCGAGTATAAATCACAACCCCATTTCTTTAGAAAAAGGTGTATCTAATCCTAACTAGAATCAACCCCATTTTATTGAAACTTAAAAGAAAAAGAAAAAAATAAAGGGAAAAGTAAAGATACTGTCCTTTTTGTTCTTGGAAACCACTGGTGTCATCCCCAACATGATGCTACTGTATTGTTTATTTTTATTTTTTTTTTTTTTTTTTGATAAAAGATCAACTCTTCATTAATAATTCAATGTTAAGTTTACAAAGAGTTTCAAGACATCAAGATAAAGTAATAGAGAAACACCATACAATACTAGACATAACCAAGTATTCTAGCAAGAAAAGAGAAAGAACACCTAAAAAGACTAGAAAAATGTATGTAAGAACCGATTGAATCGAGGAGAAATGGTTTTCACATCACAAGTCCACCATTTTTGTAGATTTTCTTCTTCTTGAGAAAGAGATACTCCAAAAATAGGGAGTGATTTGCTTTGAGTCTTGAATATACCGCCGAAGATTCGGTCGCCGGAGTTCAACGATGATCTTGAAACCTATGAACATTAACAAAGAACCACTATGAAAGTCGATAGAAGATGCTATAAAAGCATAGAAAGAACCACCATGAAGATGGAGACAAACTTGTCCGCCAAGAAGGGGGAATAGATCCCAAAACTAAACCTAAAAAACATTAAAAACCTAGCTATTCTATGAAATAACTTTAAAACTAAAAAGAAAGGTGGGTACGCTTTCAGATCCACTCCAAAAGGAGTAGATCTCGAGCTTAGGTTTCCGAGTTTGGGTTTTGGTCGTCGGAAATCGCTTGAGAGAGAGGAGAAGAAGAAGAGAGAGAGAGTTACTGTATTGTTTATTTGGAGATTAGTGTTTTGATGGCTTAAACTTTGTGCATGTTGGATTGGATCATACTTTAACGTCTTTGATCACCTAGATTATAAAGCTACAACACTCCTTCAGTCGCTTTAATCCCAGAGCCATGCATTATGTTTTATTCTCGAATTTGTATCAAATCCATTGGAAGGATGGATGGATTTTGACGGTACACTAACAATTGGAATCTGAAATCAAACTAGGTAATGCTATTGTTTTTGTTTTTTGATTCGGTATGTGTTCAAAGTTAGGGCCCAAGTTCCGAGTGGAAGGAGACACAGGCACAGCTGCTGATTTCGGCCAAACCACAACCAAACAACTTGAACTTTTTAGTACATAACCAAGTATTTAGCAAGAAAGAGAAAAAAACACTTAAAAAAGACTAGAAAAATGTATGTAAGAACCGATTGAATCTGAGAGAAATGGCTTTGATCACAAGTCCACCATTTTTGTTGATTTTTTCTTCTTGAGAAAGAGATATCAAAAATATGAGTGATTTGCTTGAGTCTTGAATATACCGATGAAGATTCCTACTACTGTTCGTCAATGATGATCTTGAAACCTATGAACATTAACAAAGAACGACCATGAAAGCCGATAGAAGATGCTATAAAAGCATAGAAAGAACCACCATGAAGATGGAGACAACTGTCGCCGCAAGCAAGGGGGAATAGATCCCAAAACTAAACCTAAAAAACATTAAAAACCTAGCTAATCTATGAAATAACTTGCTAAAACTAAAAGGAAAGGTGGGCATCGCTTTCATTCCACCCAAAAGGAGTAGATCCGAGCAGCTAGAGGTTACCGAATTTGTCCGGCGCCGGAAATCACCTTTGAGAGAGGAGAAGAAGAAGAAGAGAGAGGAGGATTCGGGATTTTAACTAAACAAACAAACTGTTACATGTGGTAATGGGATTTGATTCGGGATTTTACGTACCATCAACAAGAGCCATGTCTTCACTAGTTGGCTGAAAATACATCCTCGGGAATCATTCCAACCGGGTGGTTGCTGACACCTAAGGTTGCATTGGGGATAGTACCTTGACATCCATTGGTGTTAAATTTGTAATGAGGTTGTTTCAGATCGGAGTCTGGTGGTCCAATCTCACGGACGTGCACGATTACTTATTCATAAGATCATCTTTCATGGTACCTTTTCATAGCGCTTGGAGCTTTTTAGGGAAGTGATTTGCTGCTTTAAATGGAAATGAAATTGTGAGATCCAAAGAAGAAATTGTACATTTCCACGTGGAACTTAATTCTAATAATCACTTATGAAAAAATCAGTATTGGGAATTAGCCGTTGAAGTTCCCAAACGAGTGTGTCCAGATTTTCCCGACCATATGCTCCTGATTGTGGCTTTTGTTAGCTCCTCCATTTGGGTGGTGAAAAATACAACACACTCATCACGGGTGGTCCTGGCTGGTATGTTGGGAATTGGCAGTCCGGGTGCAGCAACGAACCCCAGGGATCACAGATGTCAAAAATAATACATCTACCAAAAATGATGAAAAATAAGACTTCTCCGCTCCAATTTACTTGATTGAGAGTTTTTCACTGAGATATTAAGAAATATCGAGAGAAAAATCTTTCCTATAATACCCATATTAATTCCTACTTAAAGAGTTAAATGACCTAGTTTTTTGTTTCTAGATCAGTAGAGAAAGTTGTCAATCCCGTAACAATTACTTGGGATGAAGAGATGATGAGTAAAGAAGAAACAAGATTGGGTATATTTCCTCCATCAGTATA
Source organism: Papaver armeniacum (assembly GCA_023531295.1). Taxonomy (NCBI): domain Eukaryota; kingdom Viridiplantae; phylum Streptophyta; class Magnoliopsida; order Ranunculales; family Papaveraceae; genus Papaver; species Papaver armeniacum. The sequence goes on from JAJJWW010018675.1 coordinate 229,083, forward strand.
TTTCAAAATTAGAGTAATTGTTTTTGTGCCGATTCCTGCGAGAATTAACTCAACTGGGTGTGATTCCAAAATAGTATATTAGTGAAAATTGGGAAAAAAAAACTAAAACTATCATCTAATTTGGAACACAAGAAAAACCTCAAAACATCAAGTAAACCCAACTAGGAGTAATAACTAAGTAAACCGATAAACAATCACACAACCACAACACAACATATACTTACTTTGTTTTTTATAGGTTATATTCACAACCTAGCTACCTGAAATCTTTCACTAAGTATAGTCATTACTACGATGTTCTTCAAAGGGAAGAATCCGGGTAAAACCCAAGACACATACAAGAGTCATATTTGAGAAACCTTAGTTTTTAAACATCCTTATATTTTATCTCATGGTTAATAACATATGGGGCTTGTAAACCAGGTTTCAGTCTTAGAACCCCATTCAATGATAATTAATCCCACGATAGCAATGAACTATCCTAACAAAGAAGCTAAAAAACCACACAAGGTTTAGGTTTTGTGTCATAGTTCCCCCTTGTGTGATATTTGTCGGGTGCCCTCTTTCTTGTTGAGTGCCTTCAGTATTTGAATACCTTGTACGTGTGTCTGGCTCGTGTTGGCCAGACCACTCTTTTCCTTTTTATTCTTCTCTGTAAACCCTAAACTAGTTAGTCGAAGAATTATTACCGAGTTTATCTCTGCTGCCTCTTTGAGGTTTCTTATCTACAACGTAGATCCTATAGGATTGAACCC
>JAJJWW010018676.1:0-39429 GCA_023531295.1 Papaver armeniacum
GGTGGCATGGTTTTCCATTGGCACGGTGGTGCGGCTGGCATGGTTGGCATGCCTTGGCGCAGAGACGGTCGGCATGGTTTTCCATTGACACGGTGGTGCGGCTGGCATGGTTGGCATGCCTTGGCATGCCTTGGCACAGAGACGTGGCTGGCATGGTTTTCCATTGGCACGGTGGTGTGTCTGGCATGGTTGGCATGCCTTGGCGCAGAGACGTGGCCGGCATGGTTTGTCATTGGCACGGTGGTGCGGCTGGCATGGTTGGCATGCCTTGGCGCATAGACGTGGCTGGCATGGTTTTCCATTGGCACGGTGGGAGAATTAGGGTTAGGTGTATACAGAGGTGATGTCAGTTAATACTAAGGGTTCAGTCGTGGAATATGACACATGTATAAAAAAGGTACCCTGGTAATTCTTACATAAATACGCTGATTGATTCAATAAATGCTCTATTGGTCATAGTGATGTCATGTCAGATGTACAGTTTTACGATTTTATCCCTAAGCTAAAAACCACCATCAAAATTAAGTCCCCTGCTTAGCTCGGAACAGGAGCGTTGTTGCGAGGTAAGCATAAGATGGTGACAGACAAGGACAAAATCGAAACAGCGGGTCATGAAGGATGGCTAGGAAGATTTGTCTAACCTTTTTCGAGAGTGTTCTGAATTTTCTGATCCTTGTGTTGGCGACCTTGCATGAATTCTGCTCGCGTCGTTACTGGCTAGACCGTGAAATAGTAGATGCGATTGCTGCAGGATGTTGGCTTGGTTTGACCACGCGTCCTCTTGGCTGGGTTAAGGAATGTGGAGGCGTTGGCTTATCGAGTTGGTCGGTTTGGGATGGGAGCCTTAGGTATTTGCACGGCTTGGAATGGAGTCGCGGGCGTTGCGAGGCTTGGCTTGGGCGCGACTTGGTTAGGCATGACGCAACTTGCCTTGACCCGGCGTGACTCCGCTCAGCTTGGCATGGTGAGGCTCGGGCGCGACTTGGACGCTAGCGTGGTGCGGCGTGGACTGCTGGGCTATCATGAGATGAGGCATGGCGAGGATTATTGATACCGTGAGGCTTGTTACTGCGGGCCCGGCTGCCTTCTTCCATGCATATCTCGAATAGGAAATCCTTTCGTTATCTAAATCCCAAAAGTGTTACGTTGCCGATTCTGCTTTCAAACCTTGTTGCTGGCGTCAGAGAGGTAACAACGTGGGCAAGTGTGTCTCGAACACGTTCCTCCACGCTTTCTCACCAAACCCTAATTATTTTGCGCGGCCAGGCATGGGACTTTTCCTTATTTTTGCTGGTAGAATAGGTTCTAATTAAATACTGATATCACGCCTTAATTCGCGGCTAATAAGGAGCTTTCCTTTTCGGGACTTCGTCGCTCTGCTAGATATAAGAGATGATCTTGAACCCTTCATTCGCACAGATTGCTTTGAAATTGTGCCCGTTCCCTTTACAGGTATCATCTTCGTCTTTTTTTTTTGGGGTTTTCCATTTTGTCTTCTTTCTGATGTAGGTTGTTGGTGTAGACAAGGTGAAAACTTACCCCCCTTTCTCTGGTTTTGTAGCGCATAATGGGATCATCCAGTGACAGCCGCACCTCTAACTCTTCGGAGAAGAACTTTGGAATCGACGAAAACCAGTTTTATCCTCATGAGGAGGCATTAGATAGAGTTGAATCTTTGTTCCGTGAAGCTGGTGGAATTATTCGGGACATACCTCCTACCTATCTAGGCGAAGTGCGGGTGCGTGTTCAGACCTTCTTAGCTTCGGTGAACATGGAGGAGAAATGAGAAGGTGACGAAGCATCCCATGCATTGAAAGGCTTCAGTGCAACAACACTTCTTTCTGCCCAAAGTGCTAGGCGGAGCACCGCTTTCGGTTGAAACGACGAAATACTGAGTTTATGAAATTTTTAGGGGAAAACCCACGTAACTTCTCTGTTCAAGAAGGCGTCATAATCCTCGATTGTGATGTGGATGAATCAGGAAATCCTCCTCGAAAGGTTGCTGAGGAAGGCGACGCTGCATTCGATGAAACCGAAACAGCTTTCAGAGTAGACGCCGAAACTGTTGTTGGTGACATCGGGGGAGTCATGGTGGCGTATGCTGGGCCAATTGTTGAAGCGGACGTCGGGAAGGAGACGGATGCTGTTGCTGCTGAGACGGCTTCCAGGTGGGACGTTGAGGCTTCCAGGCAGGACGTTGAGGCTGCTGCTGCTGATGCGGCCTTCAGATGGAACCTTTGCTGCCGAAAGATTGCTGGGGAAAGTGCTTGAAAGGGGATCTGACCGAGGAGTTGGGAACTCGTGTATCTGCTTTTGATGACTAGTTTCCGTTGTTATTGTTTTTACTTGTTGCGTAGTTGACGCTTCATAGACTCATTTTCAACTTCTTCATATTTTTGGCGAAGCTAGGGTTTCGCCAATTATTATCCTGTTTGTGGTTTCACATCCTTGAATAAAGCTTCTTTTTCGAAAGACCCAAATATTCCATTAGAATAGGTTGCTCGACTTTCCATATTCGTATATTATTCCCATCAGAGCTTCGAACGATTGAATAAGGTACTTCTAGTACGTTTTTTTTTTTTTTTTTTTTTTTTCGAGATTCGGAAGACTCATTTGGAAGAAAAGGTACGCTTTAAATAAAAACGATAACCTAATGGAGAATGCAAGCGGTGCATTCATCTCGGGGAATACAAGTGTCAAGTGGAAAGGGAAATGGCTGAGGAAGTACTAAAAGAAAGGTTTGGAAGAGAACGTAGTACGAGTCGCCTTAGGTATTAAAAGGCTTGAGCCATCGCGAGTGAACTATCACGCCCTTGACCTTCGGTGTTGATGAGCTTGCAATATCCACCGGAAGGACGTCCGCCACCCAGATACGGCTCGTCTTCTTTGCCTTTGGGTAGATCAGTCCGGGCAGCTATCTTCACTGTTACCTTTTCGACTTGAAATGAAGTCGCTTTGACTACCATATCTCCAATCTGAAATGAGTTCGGGTGTTGTGCAACCGCTTGAATCTTGGTCTCGTCAGTTTTGACTGCAGTTTGTGATCCTTGGCAAAGCGCTTTGAATGGCCGGTGCCCCATTCACATCTTTTGACAGTGCCCATGCCGTCAATAGTATCGAGTCCCCATGACGGGCTAAGAGAAGGAATGATGGTGATGGAAAAGATCGTTGGACCAGACTTACTTGTGTTTGGAGCCCATGAGTCGGGTGCAACGGGTTTTCCACGGGTGATCGAGTTCCGTCGATAAGTTGTTGACGCGACTGTGGGTTGGAAGGCTTGTTGAGATTCCGTCGGGTGTCGACATCGGCAGAGGAGACGTTACCAGTTTTGCTTTGTTGTCGGATACCCACGAGCGCCCCAAGATCATGTCGTAGCCTAGTTCTTTGACAATGTGAAACTTGTCATGCGTCATGGTGCCTCCTATCTTGATCTCGAGGTTAACGTAGCCGTGCGCGTTCAAGGCTTCCTCTCCGAGTTCTTGATCACGGACGGGAGATGGGTAACTTCTTTCTTCAAAACTCCGCAACTTTCGAGAATCTTGAAAGTAACAGTATTGAAGTCGAGGTCGCGTTGATTAGTGTGTTGCTGAATTCAATGCCTCTTAAGTAGGTTGTGGTCAGTAGTCCTCAGTTGTGCTTTTCAGTATAGTTTCCTGATAGCGCCTGGGTTTTTTACACGGTTTCCGTGGTAGGGAAAAGTCATCGCACGACACGATACGATTGAGAGCCATGAAAATATCTTGGCGCTGCGCCTGGAAAACTAGAGAATTTCGCATACATGCCGCATCATGGATTGTACAAAGATCGCGTATGGAATCCCCGAGACCCCTTGCAATTCCTCACCTAAGTGGATCTCTATGTACTCCCTCGTTCCCACTGGAAGTTCTTCCGCTCTACTTTTTCCTTAAAGATAAGTTTTAGTTTATTGCAATCCTTTGGTTGGGTGATGAACAATCTGTGGTAGTGGCAATATTTGGGATTTTCCATCTCGGCTTCGGTTGGTGGGAGCCTGGGAGATAGTAGTTTGATAACATCATCTTGAACCCACGCCTCTAGGAGTTCGATTACCTCCTCAATGGGAAATGGAAAATCCAAGACACTTCCTTCAGCTTCGTGACGACGCATGGGAGCTTTAGCGGCGGCTCTTCGTGGCAGAGCTGCTCGTCGTGCTGGCACCTCGCGTTTAGGGCCGCAGTGTCATAACGGGGCCTTCATTTTTCCTCCCTCGTCTACCACACTCACAGAGGAGGGTCCGGCGTTGTACTGCTTGTTGATGAGACGTCTACTTCCGCGAGTTTCGCGCATGTCTTCGGTTCTGGTTGGTCTGGACCTTTCTAATAATGTTGGTGCTGTCGTGGATGATCGCTTGGCAGATTCGTGGAGTTCAGAAAATATCCGGAAACGTAGGTTTTCTAGCAAGGCGCGGTAAATGGGAGCCATCCCGTTGATGCAGGAATTCACCAATTGTTGCTCGGTCACGTTTGGGTCATGACAGTCTAGTGCTTGAACCCTGAATCTCTTGACGAACTCATTCGGATGTTCGTTGTCTCGTTGGTACATCCTCCCTAGGTCAGAGAAGTTAACTTGTTTGGAAACGAAGAAGAATTTCTTGTAAAACGAGGTAACCATGTCACCCCAGTTGGGGATGATGTTTGGCGCGATCTTTGTTGTACCACGTGTATGCTCTTCCAAAGAAGCGATTTGAAAACTCCCTCGGACGGAGAACGTGATTGTATTCGTGTCCGCCCAAGGACTCCAGGAATCGAGAGATATGCTCGTGCATTTCCAGTGCCGTCGTACAGAGTGAATTGAGGAGAAGAGTACCCTCTTGGAAGAGGAATTCTTTGTATCTCAGGTGGGTAAGGAGGTTGATGCTGATGTATGTCTATTTCATCGCTTTTGACTCGATTCCGAAGAAGTTGTTCCAAATCCTCTCGTGTGACAAAATTGGACTGTCGGTTTCTCTCCGGCGGGGTTCCGGCATGGATCCCATCGTCTACGTCAATGCGTTCGTCGAGGTGCCGCGCGTGGAGTGTTGGAGGTGTTTCCCATCGTCCCTAGAGGGCGTGACTCTGTGGTAGCCGTTCTGTCAAAGCCTTGAGAAATATGAGTACTTCTTTTTGAGTTGAGACCATGTCTGTTTGGGTTTAAGCAAGGACCTCCTTTCGTTCCATCAAATTGGCGATGGTGGTATAGGGTCGGCTCCCTATGGCTCCTCCCGGTTTCTCGTCCGGTTGGCGGTGGTAACTAGAGTCCCGGTGGCGGTCGGATATGCCATGCTTCACGAGGCATTAGGGGCGAGGCAGCTCGGCCCCAGTGATCGGTGGTGTAACATCCGGAGGAGGGCTTTCGGTGTTTCGGGATTGGCGAGGTTGCGTAGAAGCATTAGAGGCGGCGGCTCGGCCTGGTCCGGAGGAGACCGGTGGTGTAACACCCGAAGGAGTGCTTTCGGTGATGTTGGGCTCAGAGGGTTGCATAGTGATGCCACTTTGGAATGAGCGTTAACACTGGGACATATTCCGTATTAGTGTTCACGTGGCTCGCAGCTGATCCGGATTTGAGTTCCACCATGTTGAAGTTGGGATTGAAAGATGAGATTGAAAGCTGGAAATTGATATTGTAACCGAAAGATCAATCCTCCCGATGTGGTCGCCAATTATTTGAGGGTGAAAATGGTTTCTGCTGATTTCGGTAATTTCGCGTGAGTGGGTGAGAAACTGAGTCTAAACCCTAAACAATGTACTGCAAGGGAATACTTTAGATGCGAGAGATCAATCTGTACAAATCCGGCCTAAACTTAGAAATGGTCGTTTCATACTTGCTTCGGTCACAAAGTGACTGAGAAGAGTTGGTTTTAGGGAGGGAAGCGAAGAAAGTTTTGAGACCAGAATAGTTGATTCTAGAAGAGTAGTTGTTTGACTTGTATCAGAAAGTAAAAGCTAACAGATGGGAAAGTTAGCAAGTGGTTTCTAAGTGTTGTATGCTCCTGACCAAAACTTGTTGTCCGGTGGAAATAGGTGTTTATGGGTAAAAATCGTTTCTGCCGATTTCGGTAAATTCGGTTGGTGAGTGAGAAACTGGTTCAAACCCTAAACAAATGTGCTGCGCGTGAGCACTTTATAGATTCGAGAGATCAATCGTGCAAGTCCGGCCTAAACCAAGAAATGGCCGTTCCCGGACTTTGCTTCGGCCACAAAGTGGAGGAGAAGGGTTGATTTGGGGAGGGAAGCAAAGAAAGGTGTTGAGACCAGAATAGTTCTGGGAGAGTAGTATCTCGACTTGTATCAGAAACTGAAAGCTTAGGAAACTTGCAAGAGGTGGAAGCTTTTGGAGAGCTTGCAAAGTTGCCTTTTCTGAGAGTGTAGTATTTTTCTCCTGACCGAGACTTGTTGTCTGGTGGAAATAGGTAAGACCTATTTATACAAGTCGAGATCAAACGTACCGGGCCTCATGAAGGAAGAGAGTAAAGGGTGAAATAATGGGAGGAGGTGGTAACCCGCATGGTTTAATGGGCGAAAACGTTTTTCACCATTATTTCCTCTTTTATTTGACCGCTTTATTCCTTTTCACGCTTTCTTAATGTGAGCGTAGTGTACTGTTGCATCTTTGTGACCGCCAAACCAAAACCCTAAAGAAGCATCCCCCAGTTTGTGTCGATGTCTCGAGTGTTGGTTGCATCTTGAGTGCAAGTGGCGCTGCTAGTGGCGCGTGTGGCATGTGCCAATGGCATGTGCGGAATGCCTTGGTGGTAGGTTGCACGGTTTGCAAGTTAGGCTACCAAGGCGTGTGTGTTTGGCATGTGCCAATGGCATGTGCGGAATGCCTTGGTGGTAGGTTGCACGGTTTGCAAGTTAGGCTACCAGCGTGTGTGTTTGGCATGTGCCAATGGCATGTGCGGAATGCCTTGGTGGTAGGTTGCACGGTTTGCAAGTTAGGCTACCAGCGTGTGTGTTTGGCATGTGCCAATGGCATGTGCGGAATGCCTTGGTGGTAGGTTGCACGGTTTGCAAGTTAGGCTACCAGCGTGTGTGTTTGGCATGTGCCAATGGCTCGTGCGGCCATGTTGACCTAGTTGCAAGTCTTGCAAGCCTAGGGCGCTATGTTTGGCGTGGGCCAAAGGCATAGCGGCTTGGAAGTATGGCTTGCGACACGTGTTGGCATGTGCCAATGGCACGTACGGCCATGTTGACCTAGTTGCAAGTCTTGCAAGCCTAAGGCGCTATGTTTGGCGTGGGCCAAAGGCATAGCGGCTTGGAAGTATGGCTTGCGACACGTGTTGGCATGTGCCAATGGCACGTGCGGCCATGTTGACCTAGTTGCAAGTCTTGCAAGCCTAAGGCGCTATGTTTGGCGTGGGCCAAAGGCATAGCGGCTTGGAAATGTGGCTTGCGGCACGTGTTGGCATGTGCCAATGGCACGTGCGGCCATGTTGACCTAGTTGCAAGTCTTGCAAAACCTAGGGCGCTATGTTGGCGTGGGCCAAAGGCATAGCGGCTTGGAAATATGGCTTACGGCACGTGTTGGCATGTGCCAATGGCACGTACGGCCATGTTGACCTAGTTGCAAGTTTTGCAAGCCTAGGCGCTATATTTAGCGTGGTCCGCAGGCATAGCGGCTTGGAAATATGGCTGCGATACGTGTTGGCATGTGCCAATGGCACGTACGGCCATGTTGACCTAGTTGCAAGTTTTGCAAGCCTAGGGCGCTATATTTGGCGTGGGCCGAGGCATAGCGGCTTGGAAATATGGCTCGCGATACGTGTTGGCATGTGCCAATGGCACGTACGGCCATGTTGACCTAGTTGCAAGTCTTGCAAGCCTAGGCGCTATGTTGGCGTGGGCCAAAGGCATAGCGGCTTGAAATATGGCTTGCGCACGTGTTGGCATGTGCCAATGGCACGTCTCAGCCATGTTGACCTAGTTGCAAGTTTTGCAAGCCTAGGGCGCTATATTTGGCGTGGGCCAGAGGCATTGCGGCTTGGAAATATGGCATGCGATACGTGTTGGCATGTGCCAATGGCACGTACGGCCATGTTGACCTAGTTGCAAGTTTTGCAAGCCTAGGGTATTTGTATTTGGCGTGGGCCAGAGGCATAGCGGCTTGGAAATATGTCCTGCGATACGTGTTGGCACGTGCCAATGGCACGTACGGCCATGTTGACCTAGTTGCAAGTCTTGCAAGCCTAGGGCGCTATATTTGGCATGTGCCAATGGCATAGCGGCTTAGTTTTGGCATGGTTGCCAATGAGTGCGACATGTAGTTTGGTTTTGGCGTTGCTGCCCTTGTGCGCAGTGTGCGGCTTAATTTGGCATTGTTGCCATGGTGCGCAGTGTGCGGCTTGGTTTGGCATTGTTGCCATGGTGCGCAGTGTGCGGCTTGGTTTGGCAGTGTTGCCATAGTGTTGAAGATGCTGACTTGGTTTGGCATTGTTGCCATGGTGCATGATGTGCGGCTTGGTTTGGCATTGTTTCCCATGGTGCGCAGCATGTGCGGCTTGGTTTGGCATTGTTGCCATGGTGCGCATGATGCGGCTTGGTTTGCTTGATGTTGCCATGGTCGCAGATATGCGGCTTGGTTTAGCGATGATGCCATGGTGCGCGATATGCGGCTTGGTTTAAGCGATGTTGCCATGGTGCGCGATGTCGGCTTGGTTTTAGCAGGTGTTGCCATGGTGTAGCAGTGTGCGGCTTGGTTTGGCATTGTTGCCATGGTGCGTGATGTGCGGCTTGGTTTAGCATTGTTGCCATGGTGCGCGAGCGGCTTGGTTTAGCATTGTTGCCATGGTGCGCATGATGTGCGGCTTGGTTTAGCATTGTTGCCATGGTGCGCAGTGTGCGGCTTGGTTTGGCGAGTGTTGCCATGGTGCGCGATATGCGGCTTGGTTTTGGCAGTGTTGCCATGGTGCGCGATATGCGGCTTGGTTTTGTGAGTGTTGCCATGGTGCGCATATGCGGCTTGGTTTTGGAATTAGGGTTCTGCAGCCGAAAACCTAATCCGGGTATTTTGAAAAAATACCCCTATTAGTTATTTACACTGAGTTAAATGCTCTTAGTTAATGTGTTGCGGGGTAACACTAGGTCATGGGGTTTTACGATTTTACCCCTTGTTTAAAAACCACCATCAACATTAAGTCCCATGCTTAGCTCGGAACAGGGGCTTTGTTGCGAGGTAAGCATAAGATGGTGACAGACTATCAACAGCAAACCGTAAAGAGAATTGAGGGGCTTGTCTGACCTTTTATAAATAGGATTTGGAATCCTTGCCTGCGGGAGTTTTGCACAAATCGGGAGAGGTCGGGCACAATTAGTGGGGCCGGTGCGGCAGCGACGTTGGGAAGTTGGCGTGAGTTGGGAACCGAGTGTGCTAGCCGGTGAGACCGGCGCAATGTGGAAGTCGTGCGTGTTTGCAGGCGTGACTTGGGAAATTGCGTGTCTTGGCTGGTGGGGCCGGCGCAAGGTGTGGAAGTTGTGCGTGCTTGCAGGCGCGACTTGGGAAATTGCGTGTGCTGGCTGGTGGGGCCGGCGCAAGGTGTGGAAGCTGTGCGTGCTTGCAGGTCGGCGCAATTGGTGGTGCCGGTGTAGCTTGGAAACCGTGCTTGCAGGTGTGACTTGGGCGACATTGGGAAGTCGCACCCTTTGTGGGCCCGTTTCTTGCACGCGTGATTTTGGTAAAAGGGAAATCCTTCCCTATTTCAAAGTCTTCACGCCTATATATAGATATATATAAAGCCCCCTTTCTCCCCATCCTGCGCTTTATTCTTTCCTCTTCTCATACTAGCGGCAAAGAGAAACCGGCTTCCGGGTATGTCTTCGAGTACTTTTCTCTTCTTTTTTTTCTTTTTTTTTTTTCACATAGGTGTAAACCTTAAGAGTAGGCGTTTCCACAATCCTTGCATATGATTTCTTGGCGTGCCTCTTGTAGAAAATATTGTATGTATGCAACCAAGGGAAATACGCATATATTGTTTGAACCCGTAGGAAATATTGCATGAATTTTTCGGTCTGAAAGAAATATTTGAACCCCGAAGAAAATATTTGCGTGTGTATTTTGAACCCGTAGAGGATGCTCCGTATATAATTCGAACCCGAAGAAAGATATCAGAGACACACTTGTACCCGTATAGAATCACGCGTATATAGTTTGAACCCGAATAAAATACTGCGTGTATAGTCTTGAACCCGAATAAAATACTGTGTATATAGTCTTGAACCCGAATAAAATACTGTGTATATAGTCTTGAACCCGAATAAAATACGTGTATATAGTCTTGAACCCGAATAAAATACGTGTATATAGTCTTGAACCCGAATAAAATACGTCCTCCTTCCCCCTTTTTTTTTTTTTTTTTTTTTTGTTGTTGGGTACGATTATGTGTCAGGGAGATAACTTCGTATTTCTCCGTTTGTTTTGTGCAGATATCTTATTACCAAATTGTTATGAAGGAATTTGATAAGATGTTACCTGAATCAAATTTCACTTCGTCAAAGGATGCTCATAATTCCAAACCGAACACAGATGATGAATTCTTCACTAGAGCCCTCGCCCCCGCTCGGAAGAATCACCCAGCTTTCGTGCCAATTTTGCTAACCGGTGGTGAGGATGAAAGGAAGACACGTTCGGTTTGCCCAGAGAGCACCATTCGGTTCTGTCTTCATAAAGGGGTGTATTCTTCTTCCAACATTGACTTCGGGATGTGTCAAAGCCCATTGCGTTCTTTTGATAGATGGGTTGAGTTCATGGTGAGCAAGGAGCATATAAATACCAACTTGACTCGAGCGCAGTCATTGATGTTTGTCAAGACTTGGTAAATCTCAGTTAGGAAGGATATCCTGGGCTTGGTTGCTTTCATCTCGGATGGTGTTCGGACACCCATACAATCATATGTAGATGGGGCGAGATAACTTTCTCCTTGGAGAGTGTGGCTCTCTTTTGAACCTTCCCAGAATCGGGAATCTTAAAATCCAATTATCCGAAAGTGAGGTGAAGATGCGGGATGACTTTGGCCGCTAAGTTGGGGGATTTTGCTCGGAAAGACTCCATTGCGAAGTCGAAGGATTCTTCCCGGAAAGAGGATGAAAGGTGCCCTTACGGTTGGTGGATATCTCAATGGTTTCCGGACGAGTTGGAGCCTGAACAGAAGAGCAGTGATCTTCATGTCGCCGCATTTTTGGCTCTCTCGGTTGTCGAGACGTTTTTGATGGTGATTCCGGCAAGAAAGGAATAAGACCCGGAGTTGTTAGCGGTTGCTGTGAAGTTGGCAAAGGGTGAAGTTCTTCCCATTGGCAAGCTGTTCCTTGGTTCCCTGTATGTGCATCTGGATCACCTAGTTGCGAACATGCAAGTTTCGAATGGTTTCATGAAAGTGGATTCATATGTGCACGTTGCTTTTCCGTCAAGTCGGCTATGGGAGCACTTTGAGAAGTATGCTCCGAAACCGCCGCCTTCGCTTCCGTGAGTTGGGGTGGCTCTGGAATTCTTCGATGGGTGAACAAAGCGCCCAAGAGTTGGCGTGAGCTTGGTTAGTTTTCTTGATAAGTTGCATGAAATCAATTTTCGTCCATGGGGGCCTAGGTCCATAAGTCGGTGACTCAAATTGACACTTTTGCTTCGCTCCGCTCATGTCTTTGTCTTGATGACGATTTGAGCGTTGGTGAAAAATTGTTCATTCAAAGCGCTTGCCCGGTTATATGCCGTATTTTGGGTCTTTCCAGATAGCCGCTTACAATATTGATCGTCTTTCGTCACATGGGTTTCGATCAAGGGGTGCCTCTTGTTTACCTACCGGTGATCCCTAAGGATTCATTGCGTGTCGCCCTTGACGCCATAGTGCCCTTAAGCCGGGTATCCGTCTTTCCTTCTTTCAAATGGGAAGAGTAACTTCGACGACCTTCGGCTATAATGAGTTTTGGTGCAACGAGTTTACTATGATCCGAGATTTTGTGAATAACGTGGTGGAAAACGTTCGTTGCAAACCTTCCCCTAGATTCAAGGAGTATCCAATGTTGAGAGATCCAGCGAAAGTTGCCTAGAATTGGAAAGCCCAGGCCAAGGAACGGAGAACGAAGAATCGTCTTCGGCGGGTTCCGGACGGTTTCACAAGATCCTCCCACGGCCCTTGTGTCTTTGATTCTTCCAATAACTGTGTATGTGTCGCCTCTTCATTGGTTTGTCTCAAAACACGTGAATTTCTAAGGTGAGAATATGTGTCTTGTTTCCTTGTGGCTTTCGGTAGTGTTAATGCTTTCGCTGCTCTTGCACGTTGCCAGGAGACGACAATTTCTTCAAAGAACTCCAAAGCAAAGATTGAGCCTTCTCAGCGATGATGAGTCGAGAGAGAGAAGAAGGTTCAACGAGTGAGAGTGATTCCTCAAAGATCGGTTCCCTGTTTCGGGAAGTGGTTCGGTGAGTTTCGCACTTCTTTTCTTTCTTCTTTTGTTTCCTCTTTTGGGAAATATCGACTCAAGTTCGCAGGAGGAATCGGTTCGGAGGATGATTCGGGGGGTAGAAAGCCGCATGAAAACTTGGCTTTGGTGACCACCGCCGTGGTGACTTGGAGATGAGCGTTAGCCAATTAGGAGCACGGACGTGGTTCAAACGGTGGATGATTCTCGATGGTTTGTCGTAGACATGGAAGAAGACCCTCTGCGAGTAGTGAGGCCAGTGCAGGCGCCATTTTGATCCCCCGTACTTGGTTCCTTATCCAGGTCATGTCTTGGTTGGCGGCTTCGAGCGTGCCGACTAAGCATGAGGCGTTGTACACCGTAACTGGGAGAAGCACGGACATATGGCTACAACCAAGAAAGTCACTAGTCGATTTTGCTGGTTAAGCGTGTGGAAGAGGCTTTATCTTCCATTGAGGACATGCGTGAGGTGACTGGTCACACCGTTTCTGAAGATGTTATTGCCGACTGGGAGCACCATCGCGACGTGCGTAGAAAAGGAATTCAACACTTCGTGGTTTGTCAAAGGCCTTGCCGAGATCCAAAAGTTGAAAGATGCAGCAATCGAAAGCCTTTCCGCCGAGGAGATTGCACGACATGAGATGGAACTCGAAAAGCTTTCCAAGATGTTGACTATGAAGAGAGCGGCTCTTGAAGATGCGAAGTTGACTTTCTCCAAAAAGAGCAGACTTGTTGGATGATTTTCCTTGAACGTTTCTCCGTTAAACTTTCATTTAGGTTTTTTTATTTTTTTGAAAGACATATTGATGTCCGGGTTCAAAACTTGGCCTTTGATAGACAAATTGGTAGCTTTTAGGGTATTGGATTATTTTCGGGATGAATGGTTTTGATAATATGACTCGATTATGTTTTGGGAAAGGAATATTGCTTTTATGAAAGTGTGTGCTAGCAATAGGCACAAGACTCGTAGTATGACGGTTTTACTAAGGACCTAGAAATAGATCGTATATCTTGTGCGGTCTAAATTTACCCACTTCATAGGTTTTGTGAACACGCCCCTCTCCGTGTAAAGGCGGTCTTCTTTGGTAGCATCGCCGATTAGTCCCCAATTGTTTGGTAGCGTATTCAGCCGAGTCTCCGGCTTTCGGGTGTAGTTTTAATCAATCGATAACAGGGTTGTCGGCGGTTGAGTCGGACCGAGTCACAAGTCCCCAATTGCTGGTAGCATCTTTAACGAGTCCCAGTTTTCAAGTGTAGTTTTTACAACCGGTAAAGGGCGTCTAGCGATTGAGTCGGATCGAGCGGTAGCATCTTGGCAAGTCCCCGATTTTTCGTGTAGTTTTACAACTATGCTTGGGTTGTCCGGGTAGTTGCGTCGGATTGAGTCGCCTTCCCCACCATCTTGACATCTCGGGTGAAGAACGAGATCGATGACCCGACATTGTAGCCGATAGATCAATCCTCATTGTGGTCGCCAATTGTTTATGGGTAAAAATCGTTTCGCCGATTTAGGTAAATTCGGTTGGTGAGTGAGAAATCGGTTCAACCCTAAACAAATGTCTTGCGCGTGAGCACTTTATAGATTCGAGAGATCAATCTGTACAAGTCCGGCCTAAACCAAGAAATGGCCGTTCGGACTTGCTTCGGTCACAAAGTGGAGGAGAAGGGTTGATTTGGGGAGGGAAGCAAAGAAAGGTGTTGAGACCAGAATAGTTCTGGGAGAGTAGTATGTCGACTTGTATCAGAAAGTGAAAGCTTAGGAAGCTTGCAAGAGGTGGAAGCTTTTGGAGAGCTTGCAAAGTTGCCTTTTCTGAGAGTGTAGTATTTTTCTCCTGACCGAGACTTGTTGTCTGGTGGAAATAGGTAAGACCTATTTATACAAGTCGAGATTGAAACGTACCTCAGCCTCATGAAGGAAGAGAGTAAAGGGTGAAATAATGGGAGGAGGTGGTAACCGCATGGTTTAATGGGCGAAAACGTTTTTCACCATTATTTCCTCTTTTTATTTGACCGCTTTATTCCTTTTCACGCTTTCTTAATGTGAGCGTAGTGTACGCCGCATCTTTGTGACCGCCAAACCAAAACCCTAAAGAAGCATCCCCGGTTTGTGTCGATGTCTCGAGTGTTGGTTGCATCTTGAGTGCAAGTGGCGCCGCTAGTGGCGCGTGTGGCATGTGCCAATGGCATGTGCGGAATGCCTTGGTGGTAGGTTGCACGGTTTGCAAGTTAGGCTACCGGCGTGTGTGTTTGGCATGTGCCAATGGCCTGTGCGGAATTCCTTGGTGGTAGGTTGCACGGTTTGCAAGTTAGGCTACCAGCGTGTGTGTTTGGCATGTGCCAATGGCATGTGCGGAATGCCTTGGTGGTAGGTTGCACGGTTTGCAAGTTAGGCTACCAGCGTGTGTGTTTGGCATGTGCCAATGGCATGTGCGGAATGCCTTGGTGGTAGGTTGCACGGTTTGCAAGTTAGGCTACCAGGCGTGTGTGTTTGGCATGTGCCAATGGCTCGTGCGGCCATGTTGACCTAGTTGCAAGTCTTGCAAGCCTAGGGGCGCTATGTTTGGCGTGGGCCAAAGGCATAGAGGCTTGGAAGTATGGCTTGCGACACGTGTTGGCATGTGCCAATGGCACGTACGGCCATGTTGACCTAGTTGCAAGTCTTGCAAGCCTAAGGCGCTATGTTTGGCGTGGGCCAAAGGCATAGCGGCTTGGAAGTATGGCTTGCGACACGTGTTGGCATGTGCCAATGGCACGTGCGGCCATGTTGACCTAGTTGCAAGTCTTGCAAGCCTAAGGCGCTATGTTTGGCGTGGGCCAAAGGCATAGCGGCTTGGAAGTATGGCTTGCGACACGTGTTGGCATGTGCCAATGGCACGTGCGGCCATGTTGACCTAGTTGCAAGTCTTGCAAGCAAAAGGCGCTATGTTTGGCGTGGGCCAAAGGCATAGCGGCTTGGAAATGTGGCTTGCGGCACGTGCGGCCATGTTGACCTAGTGCAAGTCTTGCAAACCTAGGGCGCTATGTTGGCGTGTGGGCCAAAGGCATACGCTGGAAATATGGCTTGCGGCACGTGTTGGCATGTGCCAATGGCACGTACGGCCATGTTGACCTAGTTGCAAGTTTTGCAAGCCTAGGGCGCTATATTTGGCGTGGTCCAGAGGCATAGCGGCTTGGAAATATGGCCTGCGATACGTGTTGGCATGTGCCAATGGCACGTACGGCCATGTTGACCTAGTTGCAAGTTTTGCAAGCCTAGGGCGCTATATTTGGCGTGGGCCAGAGGCATAGCGGCTTGGAAATATGGCCTGCGATACGTGTTGGCATGTGCCAATGGCACGTACGGCCATGTTGACCTAGTTGCAAGTCTTGCAAGCCTAGGGCGCTATGTTGGGCGTGGGCCAAAGGCATAGCGGCTTGGAAATATGGCTTGCGGCACGTGTTGGCATGTGCCAATGGCACGTACGGCCATGTTGACCTAGTTGCAAGTTTTGCAAGCCTAGGGCGCTATATTTGGCGTGGGCCAGAGGCATAGCGGCTTGGAAATATGGCATGCGATACGTGTTGGCATGTGCCAATGGCACGTACGGCCATGTTGACCTAGTTGCAAGTTTTGCAAGCCTAGGGCGCTGTATTTGGCGTGGGCCAGAGGCATAGCGGCTTGGAAATATGTCCTGCGATACGTGTTGGCACGTGCCAATGGCACGTACGGCCATGTTGACCTAGTTGCAAGTCTTGCAAGCCTAGGGCGCTATATTTGGCATGTGCCAATGGCATAGCGGCTTAGTTTTGGCATGGTTGCCAATGAGTGCGACATGTAGTTTGGTTTTGGCTTTCTTGCCCTTGTGCGCTGTGATGTGCGGCTTAATTTGGCATTGTTTCCATGGTGCGCAGTGTGCGGCTTGGTTTGGCATTGTTGCCATGGTGCGCAGTGTGTGCGGCTTGGTTTGGCGATGTTGCCATAGTGCGCAGATGATGCGGCTTTGTTTTGGCATTGTTGCCATGATGCGCGATGTGCGGCTTGGTTTGGCATTGTTGCCATGGTGCGCAGATGTGCGGCTTGGTTTGGCATTGTTGCCATGGTGCGCATGATGCGGCTTGGTTTGGCAGTGTTGCCATGGTGCGCAGATGCGGCTTGGTTTGCTTGATGTTGCCATCGTGCATGAGATGCGGCTTGGTTTGGCGATGTTGCCATGGTGCGCAGTGTGCGGCTTGGTTTGGCATTGTTGCCATGGTGCGCAGTGTGCGTCTTGGTTTTGGCATTGTTGCCATGGTGCGCAGATATGCGGCTTGGTTTGGCATTGTTGCCATGGTGCTTGATGTGCGGCTTTGGTTTGGCATTGTTGCCATGGTGCGCATGTGCGGCTTGGTTTGGCATTGTTGCCATGGTGCGCAGATATGGCTTGGTTTGGCATTGTTGCCATGGTGCGCGATATGCGGCTTTGGTTTGGCGGTGTTGCCATGGTGCGCGATATGCGGCTTGGTTTGGCAAAGTGTTGCCATGGTGCGCAAAGATGTGGCTTGGTTTTGGAATTAGGGTTCAGGTCGAAAACCTAACTGGGTATTTTGAAAAAAATACCCCTATTAGTTATTTACACTGATTTAAATGCTCTTAGTTAATGTGTTGTGGGTAACACTAGGTCATGGGGTTTTACGATTTTACCCCTTGTTTAAAAACCACCATCAACAATAGGTAAGACCTATTTATACAAGTCAAAGTGAAACGTACTCTGGTCTTGTAAGAAATATAAAAGGATGAGTAACTGGGAGGAGGTGGTAAGCAGAACGCCTGGAATTGATGTTCCATAATGAAGGAAAGTGTTTCACCATTACTCCCTGTATTTACTAACCGCTTAATTCTTACGATACTTTCATGTAGCAGGCGAGTGTACGCCGCACGCCGTAAACCGCCAAACCAATACCCTCTATGAGCATCCCCCAGTTTGTGACATGTGTTAGATGTCTCGAGTGTTCTCATGGAAAACATGTAGCAAGGTGTTACGTGTGGCATGGTGGCATGCCGATGGTCATGGTAGAGTCGACATGGCTTTGCCAAAGAATAGGCGCGGCCAAATTTGGGGTTTAGATGCAAACCGTGATGTTTTGGCTTTGGTCCGTAAGTTAGGTGGCGAACTTGAACGGTCGAGATCCGCATCTCAGATGGAAGAATAGCCGTTGATTATTGCAACCTTCCATTTTAGCATCCAGCGTTGAGCATGGCTTTGCCATAGAGTAGGCGCGACCAAATTAGGGTTTAGGTGCAAACCGTGTGTTTTGTCTTTGGGCCGCAAGTTGCCATGCGTCGGTGGCGAACTTGTGTGGTCGAGATCCGCATCTCAAAGAGAAGGGTAGCCGTTGATTATTGCAACCCTTTTTTGTAGCATCCAGCGTTGAGCATGGATTTTCCATAGAGTAGGCGCGGCCAAATTAGGGTTTAGGTGCAAACCGTGTTTTTGGCTTTGGGCCGCAAGTTGCCATGCGTCAGGTGGCGAACTTGTGTGGTTGAGATCTGCATCTCAAAGAAAAGGGTAGCCGTTGATTATTGCAACCCTTCGTTTGAAAGCAAGCAGTGGCGTTGAGCATGGCTTTGCCATAAAGTAGGCGCGGCCAAATTAGGGTTTAGGTGCAAACCATGTGTTTTGGCTTTTGGCTGCAAGTTTCCATGCGTCATGTGGAGAACTTGGATGGTCGAGATCTCGTATCTCGAAGAGAAGGGTATTTGTTGATTATTGCAACCATTCGTTTTGGCGTGGAGAAGTGGTGGCATGGTTTTCCATTGGCACGGTGGAGCCCGGCGGTATGGTTGGCATGCCTTGGCGCAGTGTGACGTGGGTCGGGCATGGTTGGCATGCCTTGGCGCAGACGTGGATCGGCATGGTTTGCTATTTGCAGTGGTGGCGCGGCTGGCATGGTTGGCATGCCTTGGCGCAGAGACTTGGTTGGCATGGTTTGCCATCGCACGGTGGTGCTGCGGTGGCATGGTTGGCATGCCTTAGCGCAGACGTGGCTGGCATGGTTTGCCATTGGCATGGTGGTACGGCTGGCATGCCTTGGCGCAGAGATATGGCTGGCATAGTTTCCCATCGGCACGGTGGTGCGTCTGGATGGTTGGCATGCCTTGGTGCGGAGACGGGTCGGGCATGGTTTGCCATTGGCACGGTGGTGCGATCGGCATGGTTGGCATGCCTTGGAGAGCAGACGTAGTCGGGCATGGTTTGCCATTGGCACGGTGGTGCAGGTGGCATGGTTGTCATGCCTTGGGCGCAGAGACGTGGTCGTCATGGTTTGCCATTGGCACGGTGGTGCGGCTGGCATGGTTGGCATGCCTTGGCGCAGAGACGTGGCTGGCATGGTTTGCCATTGGCACGGTGGTGCGGCTGGCATGGTTGGAATGCCTTGGCGTAGAGACATGGCTGGCATGGTTTGCCATTGGCACGGTGGTGCGACTGGCATGGTTGGCATGCTTTGGCGCAGAGACGTGGCTGGCATGGTTTGCCATTGGCACGGTGGTGCGGCTGGCATGGTTGGCATGCCTTGGTGCAGAGACGTGGCTGGCATGGTTTTTTTAATTGGCACAGTGGGAGAATTAGGGTTAGGTGTATACAGAGGTGATGTCAGTTAATACTAAGGGTTCGGCGTGGAATATGGCACATGTATAAAAAAGGTACCCTGGTAATTTTACGTAAATACGCCTCGATTGATTCAATAAATGCGCTATTTGTCATAGTGATGTCATGTCGGATGTACGGTTTTACGATTTTATCCCTAAGTTAAAAACCACCATCAACGTTAAGTCCTCGCTTAGCTCGGAACAAGAGCGTTGTTGCGAGGTAAGCATAAGATGGTGATCGACAAGGATAAAATCGAAACAAATGGTCATGAAAGATGACTAGGAAGATTCGTCTAACCTTTTTCGAGAGTGTTCTCGAATTTCGTGATCCTTGTGTTGGCGACCTTGCATGAATTCTCGCTCGCGTCGTTCATCGGCTAGACCGTGAGGCTTGTTTCTGCGGGCCTACCGCCTTCTTCCATGCATATCTCGAATAGGAAATCCTTTCCTTATCTAAATCCCAAAAGTGTTACGTTGCCGATTCTCGCTTTCAAACCTTGTTCTTGGCGTCGGAGAGGTAACAACGCGGCAAGTGTGTCTCGAACACGTTCCTCCACGCTTTCTCACCAAACCCTAATTATTTTCGGCCAGGCATGAGACTTTTCCTTATTTTTCTTTGGTAAAATAGGTTCTAATTAAAACCCGATATCACGCCTTAATTCGCGGCTAATAGGAGCTTTCCTTTTCGGACTTCGTCTCGCTAGATATAAGAGATGATCTTGAACCCTTCATTCGCATTGCATTGCTTTGAAATTGTGCCCGTCCCCTTTACTGGGTATAATCTTCGTGTTTTTTTTTTTTTTTTGGTTTTCCATTTTGTTTTCTTTCGATGTAGGTTGTTGGTGTAGACAAGGTGAAAACTTACCCCCCTTCTCGGTTTTGTAACGCATAATGGGATCTTCCAAAGACAGTACTGCACTCTCTAACTCTTCGGAGAAGAACTTTGGAATCGGCGAAAACCAGTTTTCTTCTCATGAGGAGGCATTAGATAAAGTTGAATCTCTGTTCCGTGAAGCTAGTGGAATTATTCGGGACATACCTCCTACCTATCTAGGATAAGTGCGGGTGCGTGTTCAGACCTTCTTATCTTCGGTGAACATGGAGGAGAAATGGGAAGGTGACGAAGCATCTCGTGCGTTGAAAGGCTTCATTGCAACAACACTTCTTCACAACCCAGTGCTAGGGCGGAACGGTCTGCTTCTCGGTTGAAACGATGGAAGACTGAGTTTGTAAAATTTTTAGGGGAAAACCCACGTAACTTCTCTGTTCAAGAAGGCGTCATAATCCTCGATTCTGATGTGGATGAATCAGGAAATCCTCCTCGAAAGGTTGCTGAGGAAGGCGACGCTGCATTCAATGAAACCGAAACAGCTTTCAGAGTAGACGCCGAAACTGTTGTTGGTGACATTGATAGGCTCATTTTTGTGTCTGAATTGTCCTCAGTGTCTCTATTGTTAGTGCTTGATTTTGTACTTATTATGGTGTTTTTATGTTTGTGTAGGTGTTTTTGGAGGAATACACTTATGTGGAAAAAGTTGTTCAAAAAGTGCTATTTGGACCCCCGGAGAAAAGTACTAAAGGCACCCTCATTTTGGTTAAGGGGCACCTCAGTTGGGCACCTGCTATTCGCGCCCCAGATTAGGATAGGGGACACCATCTTCTTCATTCAAATTTCGCTTTTGCGGGAATTTTGTTCTTCATTGCGTAATTTAGGGTTCGCAGCTTGGACGGGAATCAAAGAGACTCAATGGTCGTTATTTGTCGGGATGACGTGACTAGTCTTAACAGGCAGGGTATGGTTGATTTCGTCAGCTAAAATTGGCTAGATACTCGGTGAGAAGAAAACAGAGGACGGGAGATATTCACAAGTTTGCACGAGATATTCATGGGATTTCTTGTGCGTATTAGAGGATAGCGTGTGTCTTAACAGAATTTTACTCCAACTGGGACTGTGTTGGGAGTATGTCAACACCAGGAAACGCGTGAAGAGTTAAATCAGGGAAGAAAATATTCCCGAGAATATTTTTCTTCAATGCCGAGTAATGGAAGATTCGCTGGAGTTACAGAGGATTATTCTCGGTTCTGGGAGGCTATATAAGGTTTAGAGGAGTAATAGAGCGGGGACGGGGTGATTGGGAGCAGTTTAGAACACTACAGAGCCGAAAAAATCGAGTTGCAGAGAACTGTCATTTTCTGCTGCTGTGAAGAACACCAAGAACAAAAGACCACCAGAGGCAGTCGTTAATGCTACAGTGACAACGACAAACCACTGTGGGTCGCAGTACTACAGTGACAGTGACACTACCACGTTATCGTTTTTCGAATGATGTGTTTTGCAACAATTATAAGCGTTGCAAACACCCGGTTTTAACCATTTTCACTATATTTCATCTTTGTAAACACTTTGAGCAATGAAATCAACTTTTGAGCGTGTTTCCAACATGATGATGAGCTAATTCTCCCACAACCAAGGCAATTAGGAAGCTATTTATGCATGAATAATTGGTAAACATTTTATTTTCTCTAATTTATAATTTATAATTCACTCAATCACTGCTTTTACAGAGTTTTAATTTGTTTGCATAATTTTCTTAATTAGTTGTGATTCAATTTGATAGGTTATACTTTGTTTAGTCAATTGATAATCTATGCTTAGGGAATACAATTAATATTTGAGGATTTGTATGATTATTTGTGAATTAAGAAAATAAGGGACTTAAAAGATAATTAGAGTTTTGGATTATTTACCATCATTCATTCATGTGTAATAGTGGAATCAGTGTCTTGGTTATTTCTAATATCTTGAAATTAAATTTTGAATTAAGTTTTGTTTGTTTTTAAGTTTTATAAGTTTAAAATCTTTGCTTTCACAAGTCTCAACGAACTTATTACTACAACTCAATTGAAAATCACATCAGACATCGGGGGAGTCATGGTGGCGTATGCTGGGCCAATTGTTGAAGCGGACGTCGGGAAGGAGACGGATGATGTTGATGTTGAGACGTCTTCCAGGTGGGACGTTGAGGCTTCCAGGCGGGACATTGAGGCTGCTACTGCTGATGCGGCCTTCAGATGGAACCTTTGCTGCCCGAAAGATTGCTGGGGAAAGTGCTTGAAAGGGGATCTGGCCGCGGAGTTTGGAACTCGTGTATCTGCTTTTGATGATTAGTTTCCGTTGTTATTGTTTTTACTTGTTGCGTAGATGACGCTTCGCAGACTCATTTTCACCTTCTTCATATTTGTGGAGAAGCTAGGGTTTCGCCAATTATTATCCTGTTTGTGGTTTCACATCTTTGAATAAAGCTTCTTTCTCGAAAGACCCAAATCTTCCATTAGAATAGGTTGCTCGACTTTCCATATTCGTATATTATTCCCATCAGAGCTTCGAACAATTGAATAAGGTGCTCCTAGTACGTTTTTTTTTTTTTTCGAGATTCGGAAGACTCATTTGGAAGAAAAGGTATGCTTTAAATAAAAACGAAAACCTAATGGAGAATGCAAGTGGTGCATTCATCTCGGGGAATACAAGTATCAAGTGGAAAGGGAAATGGCTGGGGAAGTACTAAAAGAAAGGTGCTGGAAGAGAAAGTAGTACAGCGCCTTAGGTATTAAAAGGCTTGAGCCATCGCGAGTGAACTATGACGCCCTCCAGCTTGTCTGTGTTGATGAGCTTGCAATATCCACCCAGAAGGACGTATGTCACCAGATACGGCTCGTCTTCTTTGCCTTTGGGTAGATCAGTCCGGGCAGCTATCTTCACTGTTACCTTTCCAACTTGAAACGAAGTCGCTTTGACTACCATATCTCTAATCTGAAATGAGTTCGGGTGTTGTGCAACCGCTTGAATCTTGGTCTCCTCAGTTTCGACTGCAGTTTCCAGATCCTTGGCAAAGCGCTTGAATGGCCCGGCGCCCCATTCACATCTTTTGACAAAGACCCATGCCGCCAATAGACCGAGTCCCCATAACGGGCTAAGAGAAGGAATGACTGGTGATGGAGAAGATCGTTCGACTAGACTTACTTGTGTTTGGAGCCTTTGAGTCAGTGCCAACGGGTTTTCCACGGGTGATCGAATTCCGTCGATAAGTTGTTGACGCGGCTGTGGGTTGGACGGCTTGTTGGAGATTTTGTCGGGTGTCGATATCGGCAGAGGAGACGTTCCCAGTTTTGCTTTGTTGTCGGATACCCACGAGGGCCCCAAGATCATGTCGTAGCCTAGTTCTTTGACAATGTGAAACTTGTCATGCGTCATGGTGCCTCCTATCTGATAGACGCATTTATGTGTCTATATTAGTCTCAATTCTCTGTAATGTTAGTACTCGATTTTGCGCTTATTTTGGTATTTTATGTCTTTGTAGGTGTTTTTGGAGAAATAAGCTTTTGCGGCGAAATTGGCTCGAAAAAGTGTTTTTTGTGCTCGTGGGAGAAAATTACTATACGGACCCCATTTTGGATAAGGGGTACCTCAATTACTAAGGGGCAACCATTTCTATTGCATCTACTATTGGCACACCAAAGACAGGATAAGGGGCGGTCATCTTCCAAAATTCAAAAACGAGTTTTAAGGGAAAAAATCAGATGCACCCACCGGAAGTTTTTGGATTCGAATTTGGAGCTGTTCTAGTGAGATTTAATGGCATATTTGTGGTGGATCGGATACTAGTTGACCAAACAGTTTGATACATGCATTTGGATCGATTACAATGGGTGAATAATCGGGTTGAAGCTAAACAGGACGTGAGATATTCTCGGCATTATTTTGAGTTATCTTGGGAAGTTACGTGTGCATGTGGGAGTTCCGGGAAGATTTAGGAAAGGATTGAACGTATGGGATCTTTATAAGGTCTGATGGAGTTTGGATAGACCACAGAAGCCGCATATGAGGATATGGAAAGAAGATATAAAACCCGTAGCTTGAGGTGAAAGAAAAGGGAGATTTAATCGGGATTTACTCGCCCTGTTGGGTATATAAAGATCTGTTGGAGTCCTAGAGAGAGGTCGGGAGTTTTGGGGGCCGAGCAGAGGGTTTGGAGGAGCTACAGAGAGATCGTAAGGATTTGCGTAGTTGCAAAAAGCAGTGGAGAAGAAGAAGAAGACGAAGAAAAGACCCTCAAAGTCTGTCGCTGGAGCAGTCTTAAATACAACGACATCATTAATAAAGTATCGTTGTTAAACAGTCTTAGAAATCGTAACACTGACGTCTCTGTTTTCATATATTTCTCAATAAAAACACCTTTTTGAGCCATGTTTCTATCTTTTGGGTGCGTTTTGAGCATGAGGAGCTAAACCCCAACACTGGGACAAAGGAGGAAGCTAATTTTCATGCATGTGGTAATTCTATTTATTTCTTATATGACTTCTTGCACTTGATTTAATTGTTTTATGATTTTCACTAATTAGTTGTGATTTCGTTTGATGGCGTATGCTTAGTTTTAGTACTTTTGATGCGTCATGCTTGTGATTTACAATTAATCTTTTAAAAATCTACCTTGGCAAAGACATAGAGTCAATATTTTATTATTATTTGAGCTATAATTGTCTAGGATAAATATAAGAATCTCATGAATGAGAATTGGTGGAACCCTGAGTCTCGGTATCTCTCGATATTGTGACATCTTTTGTATATATTTTCTTTGTTTTTTGTATTTTCTGAAACCAAATCTTTACAAGTCTGAGTGAACGACAACCTTTATTACCACTTTACTACAACTTTCAAAACCACATCAATTATTGGCGCCGCCGACGCGGACTTGTATTTAGATTTGTTTTAGGTTTATTTTTATTATTTTTTGTTCCTTTTTACGCCTTTGGTATTTTTCGATTCTTTTCAGATTTGGAGCGAAGCTACAAGGAAAGAAAAAGTGCTATAAAAGGAAAGCATCGCCAAAGAAGGAAAGAAAAGAGGAATCCAGGGCGTGAAGAAGATTTTGTACATATTTATTTTATTTAGACTTTATTTCTTTTTAGAAATCCTGTAAATAGGTTGTATTTTTGTAATTTTTCTTTTTATTTTTGGACATTTTTATTTTTGGACACTTTTTGACTTGGACTTTATTATTTTAAACCCTAAGGAAGGGTTAAGGTTAAATAAAATCAAGTTTTAGGAAGGACGCGAATTACGATACATCTGTCGGCCCCTCGGGTTCGTACACCGACATCGGAGTCGGTGGCCCGAGTCGACTTCAACGGTTCATCGCCCGTCCGGTACGGAGGTAAGACTCTATCCACCCACGAATCCCCCGTCAAAGTGGGTTTTATTTTGTGTGACAACTCACACCCCCGCAAGTAGAATGTCGAATCGGTATAATAATAGCCAATACAACGAATATCCGACTGAGTTTCAAACTGGACGTTACTACTTTGACCATAGTGTGAATAGTGGTTGGGAACATCAGCCTTTTCAAGGGTATGGCTCATACCATGATGAGCCCAATTACTATCCACACACGCACGGGTCATACGAGCAAAATTCCTATAATTCCTCTCTACTAGAGTCCGCATGTAAGTTAGCTGAGTCGACACAAAAGTTACTTGAGTCAACACGTAGTTTAGATGAGATGAATAACTTAGTTTTGGACGAAAGCAATGCAACGTGTGAACCTTCTTTCCTAGATCAAATCAGGAAGTCATGTGAGTCGACTCAGAAAATGTTGTTAGAGGCCCAGAAAGAACCGCTCAAGATAGTCTTAATTTCCAATATAGTGTTTCCAATAGTACCTTTGAAAATGAGGATAGTTATTTGCATAATCAAGATGACGAGGTTAGAATTGGTAACACTACTTTAGATGAGGTTCGACCATTTTCATTTTATTACAATGATGATTATGATGAGGATAGCGTTGATGAAGAATTTGAAATGAGTAGGCATAGTGATCGTGAATTTGTTACTCCAATTGAGCTTAACAACGATAATATTATTTCTACTTCAAATCCAAATAATTTTAATAATTATTCACCTATTCAAAAGGACGAGGATTTGACTAGAGATACCACCGTTTTAGACGAGGTAGTATTTCCTTATGATTACGAAGCCGATTATGGTTTAGAGGAACGGGTATATTTTGAGTCTAGCGATTTAGAAACATTAGACTTAGAAAAAGAAAATGAACTCGTAGAGATGAGTGAGGATGAACCCGACTTAGAAGAATCAATTGACCATTTTCGGGGAATCGATGACCTTGAAATTAGGGAAGTTGTGACTAGTCTTTCTAGAGACACCGAAAACTCTAAGTTTGGGGGTGATTATCATTATCCATGTGCTTTAACTCTTAGAAAGGTCCCTCACTTGGGACTTGACATATGTGCCTCAACCATTTTAAAAGATTATCTTCATACACGTTTTCCGAACCTAGTGATGTCCATAAGGAAGTTCAGTTGTTAGAAACCCATCCTCCGGGGTTGATGTGGTTTATTCAGTTATGATACCAGATTGACTTTGTTTTCCCACCAAATATTTTTCAACCAATTGTGGGAACATATAAGTTTCAGATGTGTCAATTATTTAGTTTTGGGACTAAACCTAAGTACTTTAGGAGAATAGAAATGACACATTTGCTTAAGATTGACCGCCAGTTTCATCGTGGTCAATTGTGTGAGTCAAAACTGATTGACTTTGAGGATCCTCAATTATTCAGGTTATTATTATGTGCTTCTAAGTTCTTATTTGAGTTTTTACAGACTTTACAACCTGAACCGGATCTTAGCTTCGAGGAAATGCAACCCATGAAAATATTTTATTTAGACCCTTTCATAGAGCCTGAACCTGAACCACAGCTAGATGTAGTTGTCTTAAACAGGAAACTAGACAAGGGTGTGCTTTATTTGTTAATTTTCTTGGCATGTTGCAGATTCCTTTTATCTCGTGATAGCTCTATTTGGTTTTGATGACCCACAGATATTTCGGCTATTACTTTATGATTTTATGAGGTGACTAATCCCTTCTTAGTCCGGGTCAAGACGTTAAACTTAGCACTTCTTGGGAGGTAACCCAATATTCATGCGACACGGTAATATCTTTCCTTAACTCTTTTACTTCAAATGGTAATGATTTCTCCTTGTTCATGCTTTTAATTTTATCTTTAGAACATTGAGGACAATGTTAGATTTAAGTTTGGGGTATGGGAGAAACATTTTAGTTGCATTGTTAAACCCGTGAGCCTAGAAATTTATGTTTATTAAGGATGGCACTAACCAATCTAAGTGGATGGAAGCATTTTGGTTGTAGGAGTTGAGGAACCAATCTGATTAGATGGCAACATCTAAAGAGTCTATTCATAAAAGCACAGAGCTCAGTGTTAGAAATAACATGATAGTTTCACCAATCTCGTTGAGTCCTTTTCACTTGTTTTTATTTTATTTTGTTTTTAAACTATGTTTCTCTAAGTGATTAGGTGGGTCCCACGATACAAGTTGTTACCAATGCTAGGGTGAATTAGAGTGATTGAGATACCAAAAAAAAAAAAGTTGAAAAAAAAAAAGTTGAAAAAAAAAAAAAAAAAAAAAAAAAAAAAAAAAGACTAGACCAATTAGACCAAACGGAATAAAATTAAAACTTGGGAATAGCAATATGTGTGTGTTTTCCCCTGTCTCCGTCGCTAAACAAGCGTGGAATGCGGGATCCACGGAACTATCATGTAATCTGGCCGACAAGAAGCATGCGCTTGGATCCAAAAGATCTAATCATGCGGTTAAATAAAAAAAAAAAAATATATTAATGTTCAAAGGTGAATAAATCGACCTTGGTTCCCTTGTATATGCCAGACGTGTTGATCTAGAATTAGGATTGTCGACCACCGGGTTCCCTTGTATATGCCGGTGTGTTGATATTAGTCGACTAGTATCTCAATCCATTAGGATAGGTTCATTTTGGTGAGGCCTTCGACAGATATGGGAAACACCAATCACTTAGTAAACATCAAAACCATCTATGTTTTTCTCTATATCCATCTTCTTGATCTATCCATGTGATTAGTTTTGACTCCGGTATTGATGTCCATAGTGAGACTATCCGAGTAGAGCTCGTGACTTATATATGAATTTTAGTATGCTTGAGTGCAAACTCGTGTACAAAGAATTGGAATTTCGCATCGGGGTACTTCCTCTTGTACTCAATAAGTATGCCAACCAAGGAGATTTTTTAGTGCCTTCCAAGGTTCTCGCGTAAATAGTTAGGTCCTGGAGTATAAAGGTTTTGTGGGTACACCTCGGTAAACCCTCCCGAGACTATAACTCGGCCACTAGGGCCACCTAGGGGTTTAAAGGCTTATTGCATACGCTAAATGCAATCGACGATGCTCTGACAAGGTGAGTTAGGATTTTATTTTCAAGATTTGATTTGCTCGAGGACTAGCAAATAATAAGTTTGGGGGTATTTGATAGACGCATTTATGTGTCTATATTAGTCTCAATTCTCTGTAATGTTAGTACTCGATTTTGCGCTTATTTTGGTATTTTATGTCTTTTTAGGTGTTTTTGGAGAAATAAGCTTTTGCGGCGAAATTGGCTCGAAAAGTGTTTTTACGCTCGTGGGAGAAAATTACTATACTGACCCCCATTTTGGATAAGGGGTACCTCAATTACTAAGGGGCAACCATTTCTAGAGCATCTACTATTGGCACACCAAAGACAGATAAGGGGCGTGTCATCTTCCAAAATTCAAAACGAGTTTTGGCATGAAAACCGATGCCCACCGGAAGTTTTTGGATTCGAATTTGGAGTCGTTCTAGTGAGATTTAATGGCATATTTGTGGTGGACTGGATACTAGTTGACCAAACAGGTTGATACATGCATTTGGATCGATTACAATGGGTGAATAATCGGGTTGAAGCTAAACAGGACGTGAGATATTCTCGGCATTATTTTGAGTTATCTTGGGAAGTTACGTGTGCATGTGGGAGTTCCGGAAGATTTAGGAAAGGATTGAACGTATG
This sequence comes from Papaver armeniacum, assembly GCA_023531295.1. Taxonomy (NCBI): domain Eukaryota; kingdom Viridiplantae; phylum Streptophyta; class Magnoliopsida; order Ranunculales; family Papaveraceae; genus Papaver; species Papaver armeniacum. The sequence goes on from JAJJWW010018676.1 coordinate 28,939, forward strand.
GGATCTTTATAAGGTCTCGATGGAGTTTGGATAGACCACGTAAGCCGCATATGAGGATATGGAAAGAAGATATAAAACCCGTAGCTTGAGGTGAAAGAAAAGGAGATTTAATCGGGATTTACTCGCCTGTTGGGTATATAAAGATCTCGTTGGAGTCCTAGAGAGAGGCCTGGAGTTTTGGGGGCCGAGCAGAGGGTTTGGAGGAGCTACGAGAGATCAACGGAAAGATTTGCGAGTTGCAGCAGCAGCAGGAGAAGAAGAAGAAGAAGACGAAGAACAGACCCTCAAAGTCCTGTCGTTGGAGCGATCTTAAATACAACGACATCATTAATAAAGTATCGTTGTTAAACAGTCTTAGAAATCGTAACACCGACGCCCGTAACACTAGTGCGGCGTTGCAAAACTCTGTTTTCATATATTTCTCAATAAAAACACCTTTTTGAGCCATGTTTCTATCTTTTGGGTGCGTTTTGAGCATGAGGAGCTAAACCCCAACACTGGGACAAAGGAGGAAGCTAATTTTCATGCATGTGGTAATTCTATTTATTTCTTATATGACTTCTTGCACTTGATTTAATTGTTTTATGATTTTCACTAATTAGTTGTGATTTCGTTTGATGGCGTATGCTTAGTTTTAGTACTTTTGATGCGTCATGCTTGTGATTTACAATTAATCTTTTAAAAATCTACCTTGGCAAAGACATAGAGTCAATATTTTATTATTATTTGAGCTATAATTGTCTAGGATAAATATAAGAATCTCATGAATGAGAATTGGTGGAACCCTGAGTCTCGGTATCTCTCGATATTGTGACATCTTTTGTATATATTTTCTTTGTTTTTTTGTATTTTCTGAAACCAAATCTTTACAAGTCTGAGTGAACGACAACCTTTATTACCACTTTACTACAACTTTCAAAACCACATCACTATCTTGATCTCGAGGTTAATGTAGCCGTGCGCGTTCAAGGCTTCCCCCTCCGAGTTCTTGATCACGGACGGGAGATGGGTAGCTTCTTGCTTCAAAACTCCCGCAACTTTCAGAGTCTTGAAAGTAACGGTGTTGAAGTCAGAGGCCGCGTCGATTAGTGTGTTGCTGAATTCAATGCCTCTTAAGTAGGTCGTGGTCAGCAGTCCTCAGTTGTGCTTTTCAGTATAGTTTTCTGATAGCGCCTGGGTTTTTTACGCGGTTTCCGTGGTAGGGAAAAGTCGTCTGACTGACACGATACGATTGAGAGCCATGAAAATATCCCGGCGCTGCGCCTTGGAAAAGTAGAGAATTTCGCATACATGTTGCATCATGGATTTCAGGTCTCGCGTACGGAGTCCCCGGAAACCCCGCAATTCCTCACCGGAAGTGGATCTCTATGTACTCCCTCGTTCCCCAACTGAAGTTCTCCTGCCTCTACTTTTTCCTTAAAGATAAGTTTTAGTTTATTACAATCACCGGTTGGGTGATGAACAAATGTGGTAGTGGCAATATTTGGGATTTGCCATCTCGGCTTCGGTTGGTGGGCGCCTGGGAGATGGTAGTCAGATAACATCATCTTGAACCCACGTCTCTAGGAGTTCGATTACCTCCTCAATGGGAAATGGAAAATCCAAGACACTTCCTTCAGCCTTCGTGACGACGCATGGGAGCTTTAGCGGACTGCTTCGTGGCTGAGTCGCTCTTCGTGCCGGCTCCTCGCGTTTTAGGCCGCAGTGTCCAGAACCGGGGGCCTTCATTTTCCCCCTCATCTACCACACTCACAGAGGAGGGTCCGCGTTATACCGTTTGTTGATGAGACGTCTACTTCCGCGAGTTTCGCGCATGTCTTCTGGCTCGGTTGGTCCGGACTTTTCTAATAACGTCGGGTGTCGTCGTGGCTGATCGCTGCGATTCGTGGAGTTCGGAAAATATCCGAAACGAGGTTTTCTAGCAAGGCGCCGTAAATGGGAGCCATACCGTTGATGCAGGAATTCACCAATTGTTGAGACCATGTCCGTTTGGGCTCAAGCAAGGACCTCCCGTCGTTACATCAATCTGGCGATGGTGGTATAGGGTCGACTCCTCCGGCTCCTCCCGGTTTCCCGTCCCGTTGGCGGGGTAACCAGAGTCCCGGTGGCGGTTGGAGGTGTCATGCTTGACGAGGCAACAGGGCGGAGCGGCAGCCTCCGGCCCCGGTGATCGGTGGTGTAACACCCGGGAGGAGGGCTTTCTGTGTTGGATCGCGGTGTTGCGTAGAAGCATTAGAGGCGGCAGCGCTGCCTGCCCCGGTGACCGGTGGTGTAACACTTGAAGGAGTGCTTTGGTGATGTTGGGCTCAGTAGGTGGCATAGTGATGCCGCTGGAAGGAGCGTTAACACCAGGGAAAGATTCCGTGTTAGTATTTCGTGGCTCGCAGCTGATCCGGATCTGAGTTCCACCATGTTGAAGTTGGGATTGAAAGATGAGATTGAAAGATGGAAATTGATATTGTAACCGAAAGATCAATCCTCCTGCTGTGGTCGCCCATTGTTTGAGGGTAAAAACGGTCACCGATTTGTAATTTCGCGTGAGTGGGTGAGAAACTGAGTCTAAACCCTAAACAATATACTACAAGGGAATACTTTAGATTCGAGAGATCAATCTGTACAAATCCGTCCTAAACCAAGAAATGGTCGTTCCAGACTTGCTTCGGTCACAAAGTGAAGGAGAAGGGTTGGTTTTAGGGAGGAAGCGAAGAAAGTGTTGAGACCGAGAATAGTTGATTCTAGAAGAGTAGTTGTTTGACTTGTATCGTAAAGTGAAAGCTAACAGATGGGAAAGTTAGCAAGTGGTTTCGAGTGTTGTATGCTCCCGACCAAAACTTGTTGTTCGGTGGAAATAGGTAAGACCTATTTATACAAGTCAAAGTGAAAACGTACTGGTCTTGTAAGAAATATAAACGGATGAGTAAATGGGAGGAGGTGTAACCCAGTAACGCCTGGGAATTGATGTTCCATAATGAAGGAAAGTGTTTCACCATTACTCCCCGTATTTACTAACCGCTAATTCTTACGATACTTTCATGTAACGGCGTAGTGTACGCCGCACGCCGTAAACCGCCAAACCAATACCTCTATGAGCATCCCCCCTTTGTGACATGTGTTAGATGTCTCGAGTGTTTTCATGGGAAAACATGTAGCAAGGTGTTACGTGTGGCATGGTGGCATGCCAGTGGCCATGGTAGAGTCGACATGGCTTTGCCAAAGAATAGGCGCGGCCAAATTTGGGGTTTAGATGCAAACCGTGATGTTTTGGCTTTGGTTCGTAAGTTAGGTGGCGAACTTGAACGGTCGAGATCCGCATCTCAGAGGGAAGAATAGTCGTTGATTATTGCAACCTTCCGTTTTAGCATCCAGCGTTGAGCATGGCTTTGCCATAGAGTAGGGGCGGCCAAATTAGGGTTTAGGTGCAAACCGTGTGTTTTGGCTTTGGACCGCAAGTTGCCATGCGTCAGGTGGCGAACTTGTGTGGTCAAGATCTGCATCTCAAAGAGAAGGGTAGCCGTTGATTAGTGCAACCCTTCGTTTGTAGCCGCTACGTTGAGCATGGCTTTGCCACAGAGTAGGCGCTGGCCAAATTAGGGTTTAGGTGCAAACCGTGTGTTTTGGCTTTGGGCCGCAAGTTGCCATGCGTCAGGTGGCGAACTTGTGTGGTCGAGATCTACATTTCAAAGAGAAGGGTAGCCGTTGATTATTGCAACCCTTCGTTTGTAGCAGCCAGCGTTGAGCATGGCTTTTCCATAGAGTATGCGCGGCCAAATTAGGGTTTAGGTGCAAACCGTGTGTTTTGGCTTTGGGCCACAAGTTGCCATGCGTCAGGTGGCGAACTTGTGTGGTCGATATTCGCATCTCAAAGAGAAGGGTAGTCATGATTATTGCAACCCTTCGTTTGTAGCATCCAGTTGAGCATGGCTTTGCCATAAAGTAGGCGCGCGCCAAATTAGGGTTTAGGTGCAAACCGTGTGTTTTGGCTTTTGGGCCGCAAGTTGCCATGCGTCGGGTGGCGAACTTGTGTGGTCGAGATCTGCATCTCAAAGAGAAGGGTAAACCGATTGATTATTGCAACCCTTCGTTTGTATCACCAGCGTTGAGTCATGGCCTTGTCAAAGAGTAGGCGCGGCTAAATTAGGGTTTAGGTGCAAACCATGTGTTTTGGCTTTGGGCCGCAAGTTGCCATGCGTCAGCTGGTGACTTTGGACGGATAAGATCTGCATCTTAGATGGAAGGGTGGCCTTTGGTCGTTGCAACCCTTCGTTTTGGCAGCCAATGATGTGAAGGAGAGGTCGGCATGGTATATGCGTGACAAAACTAGGGTTTGGTGCAAACCGTGGTGTTTGGCCTTGGGGGGCGCAAGTTGTCGTGCGTTAGGTGGCGAACTTGGATGGTCGAGATCTCGATCTCGAAGAGAAGGGTAGCCGTTGATTATTGCAACCCTTCGCGTTTTAGCGTGAAGAAGTGGTGGGCATGGTTTGCCATTGGCACGGTGGTGCGGCTGGCATGGTTGGCATGCCTTGGCGCAGACGTGGTCGGGCATGGTTTGCCATTGGCACGGTGGCGCGGGCGGCATGGTTGGCATGCCTTGGCGCAGCAGACGTGGTTGGCATGGTTTTCCATCTAGCACGGTGGTACGGCTGGCATGGTTGGCGTGCCTTGGCGCAGACGTGGTCGGCATGGTTGGCATGCCTTGGCGCGCAGACGTGGCTGGCATGGTTTACCATCGGCACGGTGGTACTGGCCGGGCATGGTTGGAGTGCCTTGGCGCAGATGACATGGTCGGCATGGTTTGCCATCGGCACGGTGGTGCGGCTGGCATGGTTGGCATCCCTTGGCGCAGAGACGTGGCTGGCATGGTTTGCCATTGGCACGGTGGTGGGGCTGGCATGGTTGGCATGCCTTGGCGCAGACGTGGCGGGCATGGTTTGCCATTGGCACGGTGGTGCGGCTGGCATGGTTGGCATGCCTTTGGCGCAGAGACGTGGCTGGCATGGTTTGCCATTGGCACGTTGGTGCGGCTGGCATGGTTGGCATGCCTTTGGCGCAGAGACGTGGCTGGCATGGTTTGCCATTGGCACGGTGGGAGAATTAGGGTTAGGTTTATACAGAGGTGATGTCAGTTAATACTAAGGGTTCTGTCGTGGAATATGACACATGTATAAAAAAAGGTACCCTGGTAATTCTTACGTAAATATGCTGATTGATTCAATAAATACGTTATTGGTCATAGTGACATCATGTCAGATGTACGGTTTTACGATTTTATCCCTAAGCTAAAAACCACCATCAACAATGGTATACGCGCGTATGCATGGGTCGAAACATGTATTTTTCGACCCATGCATAAGGAAAGAAAAACGATAAATGCAATGTCTTAATCTTAGGTAATCATACTTCAACCCATGGTAGACACTCGGTTTCCTCCTTTATCTTCTTCTTTATTTTTAATCTCTTTTTGTTCACTTATGGTTTGGCCATTAATCCATCTTTATAAGAAAGAAGATGCTCTTCATATTTTTAACATTTTTCCATCTCCTCTTTTTTCCATTAAAAAAAAAACAAACAACAAAAAATGTTCTTTCTTTCCTTCCCTTTTGTTTTCATGGCAATGTTCTTCTATTTCAATGGTATACTGAGGAAAAATACATGCCAAGTTCACCAGTTTTTCATGGGCGACCTTTCCCTAGAATCTATACTCCAAGTTCAAATGATCCAACATTTGATCACAATGAACTAGTTTTAGGCTCAGGTGATTATTATCACAACAACCCAATCCCAATTCTTCTCAGACAAACTTGTGATTTTCCTACATCGTATATCTCTAATCATTACTACATGCACTACGACCCAACCAGGTTTATGTTGTTCAGAAGCCTGTAGTTTTGTCCTCCGTCTGCATTTGATAATACTCCTGATATTGGACGTGGAGTTGAATTTGTTGGGATCTTGCAACAATGAACAACGCATTATATGTATCAAAAATAATATGTAAAGAACTAATCTGAAACAACTCTACCGTAACAACTTAACGAAGGCAGAATCACAGGTTCAACAAGTTGTCCTTAACACATTAGTTCGCGGGTATACTTGAGATGAGTAATGGTAAACCCCTCACATCGAAGATGTGTCCGGGATAAGACTGCTGATAGACACATTTTTGTGTCTAAGTTGTCCTCAATTTTTATAGTGTTGGAACTCGATTTTTGTACTAATATTGTGTTTTTAGGTATTTTTAGGTATTTTTGGAAATAAACATTTTTGGAAAAATCAGCTCGAAAAATTATGCGGAGCACCCCCGGAGGTCATTTGCTATGCGGACTCCCATTTTGGATAAGGGGCACCCCCAGGGCGTCAAGTGCTATTCGCACCCCCATGTCTGTTAAGGGGAGGTCATCCCCTACATTTTGAATTTTAAAAATGGCGGGAAACTGTTGCAGCTGAAGAACAGAATTAGGGTTGTAGTTTTTGTGCGATTCCAGTGAGACTCAACGACTGAAATTGTTTGGGAAATTTTTTTTGGGCATCAGGTGCATGGTATGGTCGTTAATTGATTCAGTTTTTGGCCGGATAATCGTTTGGGACCAAAACAGGGTTCTTTGAAAACCCGAGACTGTTGTTTGGATTGGGAAGTTGTCTAGAGAGATCCAATAGGTAAAATCTGTTGCGTTGGGCCTGTTTCATCTAAACAGGACTGGTAGGTCCATCAAATTCGAAGGAAAAGGGATGCAACGTAGGATTGAAGTGAAACTGAGGTTCAATGATGCTCGGGTTTCTGTTGGTTTTCAGCGTGTCGACTCATTCTTTCATGTGTTGGAGGAAAGTTTGGAGCACGTAAACACTGGTTTACAACGTCAGAAGACAAGAAAGGGAAGAAAATATTCCCGAGGATATATTCTTTAAAGCCGAGTAATGGAGGATGATTGGAGTTAATGAAGGAAGATTATTGTCGCCGTGGAGTATAAAAAGGGAGTTGGGGACTCAGAGAAGGTTTACGGAGTGATAAGGGAGATAACAGAGCAAAGAAACGAGAGTTCGAAAATTTGCTGCTGCTGCCATTGAAGAGAGCTCGAAGAACATAAGACGCCTGGTGAAAGTCGTTTACGCTACAGTGACAGTGACACTTTTCTTATATCGTTCTCTGTAACAATTCGGTTTGTAACAAAAATAAGTGTTACAAACCCGGTTTTTATTATATTTCTCCCATTTTCATCATTTGTCAACACTTTGATCAATAAAAATGAATTTTGAGCGTGTTTTCAACATGATGATGAGCTAATTGTCCCACAACCATGGCAATGAGGAAGCTATTTACGCATGGATAATTGGTAACTAATTTATTTTCTCTAATTATAATTTATAATTCACTCAATCACTACTTTTGCAGAGTTCTAAATTGTTTGCACAATTTTCTTAATTAGTTGTGATTCAATCTGATAGTTTATACTTTGTTTAGTCAATTAATAATCTAAGCTTAGGAAATACAATTGATATTTGAGAATTTGCCTGATTATTTGTGAGTTAAGAAATAAGGGACTTAAAAGATAATTAGAGTTTTGGGTTATTTACCATCATTCATTCATGTGTAATAGTGGAATCAGTGTCTTGGTTATTTTTAATATCTTGAAATCAATTTTGCATTAAGTTCTCTCTTTTTTTTTTTTTTTTTTAAGTTGTATAAGTCTAAAATCTATTGCTTTCACAAGTCTCAACGAACCTATTACTACAACAACTTTGAAATCACATCAACTGCCCGTTATAACTTGAGTTAGCACAACACAAGTTACCCACTCTTGAACTCAGCAAAGTAAAACGGGGATGGAAGTAAAACGCCGCAAAAACAAAAGCAAGAAGAAGAAGAATAGTAGACAGAAATATGGTCGCTGCTTGTATTATTGAAAACATAATTACGAGTTGTATTTATAGCAAAAGATACATGCAAATCAAGTTAGGTTTTGGTTTTCTTCAAAAACAAGTAAAACACATAAAAGGAATTTTCCCATAAATAAAACTCTTAAGAAAATATTTTTGGAATTAATTTACTAAAGAAAAACTATCCAAAAATAAATACGAGTAGAAGAGGTACTTGGTACATGGTATACGCGCTTATGCATGGGTCGAAACATGTATTTTTCGACCCATGCATAAGGAAAGAAGAACGATAAATGCAATGTCTTAATCTTAGGTAATCATACTTAAACCCATGTTAGACACTCGGTTTCCTCCTTTATCTTCTTCTTTTCTTTTTAATCTCTTTTTGTTCACTTCTGGTTTAGCCATTAATCCATCTCTATAAGAAAGAAAATGCTCTTCATATTTTTAACATTTTTCCATCTCCTCTTTTTTCCATCAAAAAAAAAAAACAACAAATTTTCTTTCTTTTCTTCTTTTTTGTTTTCATGGCAATGTTCTTCTATTTCAATGGTAGACTGAGGCACAAATACATGCCAAGTTCACCAGTTTTTCATGGGCGACCTTTCCCTAGAATCTATACTCCAAGTTCAAATGATACAACATTTGATCACAAAGAACTAGTTTTAGGCTCAGGTGATTATTATCACAAGAACCCAATCCCAATTCTTCTCGGTACAAACTATGATTTTCCGGTACCAGATATCTCTAATCATTACTATTACAGACACAACCCAACCAGGTTTATGTTGTTAATAAACCTGTAGTTTTCTCCTCCGTCTGCATCTGATAATACTCCTTATATTGGACATGGAGTTGAATTTGTTGGGTTCTTGTAACAACGAACAACACGTTAGATTATCAAAAACAATATGTAAAGAACTAATCCGTAACAACTCTACCGTAACAACTTAACGAGGGAAGAATCACATGTTCAACAAGTTGTCCTTAACACATTAGTTCGCGGGTATACTCGAGATGAGTAATGCTAAACCCCTCACAGCGAAGATGTGTCCGGGATAAGACTGTCCGATATAACTTGAGTTAGTACAACACAAGTTACCCACTCTTGAAGTCAGCAATGGGGATGGAAGTAAAACTCCGCAAAAACAAAAGCAAGAAGAAGAAGAAAACTAGACAGAAAGATGGTCGCTGCTTGTATTATTGAAAACAGAATTACGAGTTGTATTTATAGGAAAAGATACTTGCAAATCAATATAGGTTTTGGTTTTCTTCAAAAACAAGTAAAACACGTAAAAGGATTTTTCCCATAAATAAAACTCTTAAGAAAATATTTTTGGAATTAATTTCCTAAATAAAAACTCGCCAAAAATAAATACGAGTAGAAAAGGGACTTGGTGCATGGTATACGCGCTTATGCATGGGTCGAAACATGTATTTTTCGACCCATGCATAAGGAAAGAAGAACGATAAATACAATGTCTTAATCTTAGGTAATCATACTTAAACCCATGTTAGACACTCGGTTTCCTCCTTTATCTTTTTCTTTTCTTTTTAATCTCTTTTTGTTCACTTATGGTTTAGCCATTAATTCATCTCTATAAGAAAGAAGATGCTCTTAATATTTTTAACATTTTTCTATCTCCTCTTTTTTCCATCAAAAAAAAAAAACAACAAAAAATGTTCTTTATTTCCTTCCCCTTTGTTTTCATGGCAATGTTCTTCTATTTCAATGGTACACTGAGGCACAAATACATGCCAAGTTCACTAGTTTTTATGGGCGATTTTTCCCTAGAATCTATACTCCAAGTTCAAATGATCCAACATTTGATCACAAAGAACTAGTTTTAGGCTCGGGTGATTATTATCACAACAACCCAATCCCAATTCTTCTCGTTCAAATTGTGATTTTCCGGTACCAGATATCTGTAATCATTACTATTACAGACACGACCCAACCAGGTTTATGTTGTTCAGAAGCTTGTGTTTTTCTCCTCCGTCTGCATCTGATAATACTCCTGATATTGGACATGGAGTTGAATTTGTTGGGATCTTGCAACAATGAACAACGCATTAGATGTATCAAAAATAATATGTAAAGAACTAATACGAAACAACTCTACCGTAACAACTTAACGAGGGCAGAATCACAGGTTCAACAAGTTGTCCTTAACACATTAGTTCGCGGGTATACTCGAGATGAGTAATGCTAAACCCCTCACAGCGAAGATGTGTCCGGGATAAGACTGCCCAATATAACTTGAGTTAGCACAACACAAGTTACCCACTCTTGAACTCAGCAACGGGGATGGAAGTAAAATGCCGCAAAAACAAAAGCAAGAAGAAGAAGAAAAGTAGACAGAAAGATGGTCGCTGCTTGTATTATTGAAAACAAAATTACGAGTTGTATTTATAGGAAAAGATACTTGCAAATCAAGTTAGGTTTGGTTTTCTTCAAAAACAAGTAAAACACGTAAAAAGAATTTTCCCATAAATAAAACTCTTAAGAAAATATTTTTGGAATTAATTTCCTAAAGAATAACTTGCCAAAATTAAATACGAGTAGAAGAGGGACTTGGTGCATGGTATACGCGCTTATGCATGGGTCGAAACATGTAT